>VZRL01004528.1:1531971-1594678 GCA_013397895.1 Origma solitaria | reverse complement strand
GCTCCCGCCCTCCCCCGCGACCACCCGGCTGTAGGCGCAGTAGCTGCCGCAGAAAGCGGCTCTGCTGCCTTTGTTACGCCTCCCCTGGCTGTAGCGCGCTGCTGGGGAGCCCGGGCTGCAGCTGCTTCGCCTTTCTTCTGCTGCTGCCGGTTGCAGTGATTTGCATTAGCCCGGCCCTCATTGAAATGCGGCTCTTCACACCAGCCTCTCCCAGGCGCTCTCCAGAGGGCGGCGCCGCCGCCGCTGTCTCCCCCTCTCTCTCGCCCTCCCGTTGCGGCCCCGCTCTGCCGTGGGAGCTGCGGGAATGCCGCCCCGGAGCCTCTCCGGGCAGCGCCGGGTGCCAGCCGAGCCCCGGCGGGAGCAGCGGTGCCTATCCCGGCGGGCTCTCCCTGCGGTACATCCCGGCCGCACCGCGGGTCGCTGCCCGCCCGGCGCCTCCCTCCGCCCCGGGCAGCCCCGGCCGGTGATCCGTGCCCGGTCGGGAGCTGCCTGGGGCAAAGCCGTGCCTGGCGAGGGGGGCAGCTGGCCCCGAGTCCGAAAAACGCCTTGAGAAGTAATTTTGGCAAATGTGTGTGTTGGCGTTTCCAGGAGGTTCTCCTGGTCGCGAAGTACTGAAATCCCATGGAGTCCCCAAAGCCCCATTGCACGGTTTGGATACTGAAGGTGGGGCTGATGTGGAATTTAAGTATTAAAAGCAGTGGAGCCATGCGTATTCACACCACTCGCTTAGCTACAGCTGATCTTGGAGGTGACTAACTTCCATAGATTTCTCAGAATATTAATTTGGCGAAAGGCATCTCAGGCTTCATCTGACTGAGTCACCTTAACGCCTGAGCCCAGCGGGTCTTGGAGCATGTTTGCTAAGTCAACCTCCACACAAAAATTCAGCCATACTTGGTGCTTTCTCCTCATAGGCTTGGTTATTCTTCACTGTAAGGTAAAAATTTCAGTGGTGAGATAATTTACAAAGGTGAAGGATCTGGTTTGCTCTCCTTTGTGCAACAAAGACTTCAGCTCTCTTCTGCTTGTCAGGTAAACAGCACATGGTCCAGGGGGACATGGAAGGGAAGAAAACACAGTCTGTCCCTTCTGTTGGAGCTGCTTCACTTTGAAAGAATTAAAAATGCATTAGATCAGAGAGAGGGAATTAGTCTGTAACCTCATGGTTATGGCACTCATTTGGGAAGGACAAAAGATGGCTTTATGTGTCTGTATTACGGACAATTTATGTGTTTTATATCCATAAATCCAGAGACAATCAGTGGAGCAGGGACTTAAGCCCAGGGTGCCCTGCTGCCATTGATAGACCTCTAATCAGAATAGAGGCTCCTGCTTAATCTGTCTGAAGGCAAGCCAAGCCTTCAGTCTACAAAAAATGTAAGAGGCTCAAAAGAAGAAGGGGATGGAGCACTCCCTTTCTTTTCTTTTCCCCTAGAGATGTCCACATGTAGGCTCTTATGAAACAGGAGATTCCCTAAAGGAGAAAAATGAATTGTTACCCTGTCTTCATCATCCTGGGGGAGTTTTTTAATCACTAAAGTATAGAGCAGACAGGAGTCTTCTGGCTACAGTTTTTTCCTTAGTTTTTGAAAGAGAAATGAGCACCTAAAACCTTCAGAAAAACCTCTGCTAGAAGGAGTAATAACATTAAAATACCTGAACATCAAAAAGAGTCAGAATTCAAAGTACAATTGTGTCCTCAGCACACTCTTACCACCTAGCTTAGTTTTTGTGGATCTTGTTCTAAGACACTTAATTCTTCCCCCATGATCAATGAGGTTCAGAGTCACTTTGCTATAAAGACTCTTGTTTTTCAGATTCAAGTTCCTAAAAAAGCACCTCCACATTGAGTATTTCACCAGCTTTTTAGTCTGTTGGGTTTGAAAATATCTTGATCGGTGCTTAGGCAAAACAGGTAACTGATATTGGCGACTTTGGTTTACTTGGGGGGAGAACAGAAACTCAAAAGAATTCTGGTTGTCTTGCAACAAAACTTTATTCTTTAAACCACTTCTTTTGTAGGTCAACAATCAAATAAAATATTCATGACAGTCTTCAATGATAAGAAAAAACAGGAGATCACAAAGATTAGAAATGGAAAATACCATTATGGTCCTGACAAAGGAGTGTTCTTTAGTATTCTTCAGTGCTGTTTTGTCCAGTTCATTTTAAATGTTTCATTTAAATGTTTTGGGGCTTCTGCTCCCCAAAGGACACATATCTTCAAAGTTGAATTCCTCCAATTATAATGATTTTTTTTTTTTCTGATGATCACGTTAATGGAAGTTTCTTATGTTTGAACTCATTACTTTAGCTATAGTGCCCTGTGTTCACGTACATAATTTATTTCTCCCATTGGTGTTTACATCTCTCTGACATGTATTATTTACATCTAGCCTAAGTGTGCAAAATATTTCACAGATGTTCAAGATCTTCACTCTATTAAAAAGAAAGGTCAAAACAAAGGAATACAATATAAATCAAGGCAAAAGTATAAACCAAATAGGAAAGTATCTTTTAAAATGTGTTGTTTTGTTCATTTGAAGTTTTGTGTCGAACATGAAGACACAATAGTGTAGTCTGTTTGCCTTTATCAAGCACGCTTACCATGCTTTTATTTTTAAAGCACTTTCAAATATGCTCTTTCTTTAACTTTTTTTCTTGTGTTTGTTCTCCGTTTGAATTAAAACAATGCAATTCTAAATAGAAACAAAGCCTGAATAAAACAGTTATAGAGTCATCTGTTAACTGTTTTCCCAATACAAAGGTGTCTTTCCTTGTTGGACAGATTTTGAAATATTGTGTATTTCTAAGACCCCTGTGAATGCATCCTTATAATCCACAATAGAGTCATTTCTTAATCCCACTTTGGATAAAATAAGTAACTTTGACTTCTCATCTCTGTTAATGTTGATCAGCTTTTTCAGATCTAAGAGTCTTCCAACAGTTTCAGCTTTTCAGATCATTTGTAATTTTTAAGCACCTTTGCCAAAGTAGAATTGGATACAGTTATGTCAGCACTCAACACTCCTGTATCTGAAGGCTGCACCAAATGCCTTGGAACATAATTCTGGGAGCTTCGCTTTAGTTGGCTAACCACTGTGACTCCTAAATCCTTTTCAGAGTCACCGCTTTCCAGGACACAGTCTCCAGTCTTCTAAACGTGACCTACATTCTTTGTTCCTGCTGAATGACCTTGCATTCAGCTGTCTCAAAAAGCACGTTCAAATGATCCCAGCTTCCTAAAGGATGTCAATTTCCCCACAGAAAAACTGTTTCTTCTTTGAATTATTTAGTGCTTTATGCATTTCATGTAATCTGAAAATTTTACCATTAATGTAGTTAAATATTTCTTCAGATCGCTCATAAATTTATGTAGTAGCGGAGGGCAGCATTTTCTGAAATGTGGGGCTCGATCCCCCAAGGCGGCGGTGTCAAGGGTGTGTTTACAGCTCATTCCGCTTCTCGTCAGAGCGGCACTCAGCTCTCAGGATGCCAAGCCAGGCCAAGGGAGCTGGTGCTAACGCTGCCACATGCGCCCAGCTCAGCAAGCAGCCTGTGCCAGCTCCCAGCGGGGATCTGAGCTAGTGGAGCGGCACCAGCCAGCTGGGCACTGCGGAGACCTGGGCTGCGCTGGGGGTCCTGGCACCAGCCACACGGCGGGAAAAACTCGCCATGGAAAACAGCAGAACTCCACAAATTCCTCAAGAATGACCCAAGGGATGATGATTAGCTGTTTATACTTTTGTAGATCTGCTGTTTAGCCGTTTCACAATTAATTATTACGTGTTACACTGATTTCGTACAATGCTAATCACTTAATTAGGTTGATATACTGCTGTATGTCTGTTGCTTTACAGAAGCGTATGTCAATGCAGTCATCTTTATCAATCATATCCAACAATTGCACCCAGAAAGCTGCCCAATTTGACATGCTCATTGTCACTAATTACAGAATCATTTTCGGTATTGATTACGTCATGTATCAGGACTCCATTTGTTTTACCCGCTAGTGATTCCAGCATAGATAGAATTATATAATAAAGGTCGTATTTTTTATATTGTCCAAATGTAACCCTGGCTTTATCCATGTTTTTGTTACATCCTTAACATCCTTGTATTTCTTGACTAGCAACATTAATTGTTCAGGAAGACCAGTAATAATTTCTTTTTAACCTACTCATGTATTAAAAATTATTTACGTATTATTTCAGGCTGAAACATAAGGCGTTCATGACTGAGATGGGCCCACATTTTGAAGAAACATTAATTGAATATTTCTGTCTGTTCTAAATTGTTATTGACAATTTTACCTGTTTCCTTCTAATAACATTCCTATGATTTTGCTAGGATAAGTATTTTTCACACTATTTTTTTAAAAATTCCTCTCTCTCCTTAGTATTTGTGGTTGTAAAATTTCTCACTGATAATTTCTCATATGTTTGTTGTTGCTACCTCACTTGTCCAGACTTAAAATAATGGGCAAAATAAAAAGAAAAGGTTTTGCTATATTATCTGTCTTTATGTATTTCTCTTAATTGAGGCAAAAAAAGACAATATTCTCTCTAACTACACAACTGGATTTTTGAATCCAGTAAAATCATTCATTGTTCAAGACTTTTTTTCTCATTTATTTGCTTATAACTGACTTCTTCAAGAAATTCATCTTTTTAAACTGCAGACCAGGAGTTAATTCTCTTTACATAGAGCAGATATAATTACATGCTGGTCATCAGATAAAACATTCTTAAAGTTATTTCTAGACCTTTGTCCACTGGAAAGAGGTCCTGTTGTAAAGCAAACACATTCAGCATTGGAAAATTATCTTATTTCACTTTCTGATATTCCATGAATGCTGTAACTATATCAAAAAAAGACCTTCATCATGGCTTGTCAGACTGATGTCTCTTGTTTTATTTTCAGATATTATTATTTCAGGTATGATTAAGGGCATGTTTAAAGAGCTGTTTTGCTGATTTGGTTTGCTTGTCCATATTGGCTGACATATTGAACTTAAAGCTCTGTCATTTGGGTTTATAAATTATAAATGAACCATCTATGTGGTAGGTCAAATCCTACCTGTGAAACAACTCCATTCATCTCCAAATATTCTCCATCATCATGTAGTATAGAAAGATATATATTTGAGTAAACTGTTCCTATAATCTTTCTCCTTTCCAGGTTGCCATGAAGCTGAATTAAAATAATTCTGAAACACAGGATCTGAATTTTTGCTGGTCTTTGGTTTAAACTAGTTAAAGGGAATCGATATTCCTTCCTGACTGGTAACCTTTAGCAGAAGCATTTTAAATAATTTAGAATATGTATGTTAGCAATAACCTCAACTCAATCTCAATAGTATTCACATGCTCTAGGCTGAAGATTTCAGGACTGTCTTTTTCATTTGGAGAGAAAGCTGGAATGTCCTATGAATATAAATGCACAAACTGGTTTTTTGAATGACCTAAGAACAGCATATGTGGTAGTTTGGTTTTTTGCCAGCATTTTAAAATAAGTTAGAGGGGCTAGGGTTGGGATACAATTTTTACAAACATTACTTTTAAAAAGGAGCTGCTTCCCAAAAGAATCTAGAGTGTGAAATTCTTTATCGATTATTGGCACATTTGAAGTCAATCCCCAAATTTTCTTTTTTTTACCAAGTGGGTCTTGTCAATCAAAAGAGGTCTGGAACGTCACAGTAGCTGAGGCAGCATTTTATGAGGAGAACAAAGGATAGACCTAAGCTCATACTCAGGTAAATAATCAGCCAGTGTGTCCCAAGTCCCTAATGGATCTGTGAGGGCCAAAAACTGGAAAAAACAGGGAAAATCTCAGGTCATTCAAAGAGGAGAAATTAAGTGGGAAGACTTTAGTGACTCGGGAAGTGTCTCAAATTTTCACTGCATAGGAGTAGTTTTCTCTGCTTCTAGATACTATTTTCTGTGACACGCTGGCTGTATGAGGTTGCCAAGCAGTGTCTGCTGGGTTCCACAGCTCCTGTTCCAACCTGAACCAGATCCTTTGGGAGTTTTCTGAGTGAGGATTTGGATGCCATCCTCTCTCACGGCCCATTCCCAGGTCACAGATATCAAACCTAAATATTTCTAAAAAACCTAAGGTAATATACAGGCAGTAAAAGTTTTATGTCTGACAGAGTGGACTGTTTTAATTAGCGGTGTTTTAATGAAGGAGTAATTGTGACTCTTGTGGTAACATGGCTCAAGGTAAAATCAGATCAAAGTATAATATTCCACAGTCATTATAGATTGTGTCAGGGATGTACAGACAACTAAATCAGCATACACAGAGGAAAAAGAATGGAAGTTAGTGACTCTTTGAGATAAACTAAACAGACAGTAAATGGAGAAGGCAACTAAATGTAGCTGACATTCTTCTCATCTTCCCCCAGAGAAAGAATGCCTAAAAATGGACTCAGACTTTAGAAACCTAAATAAAAAACTGAAATCAGCCCAACACACTACCCTTCTGGACAGTGCCAGGCACCTCCAGTTCTGCTGCACCAAACCAGAATTAGCCCAAAATTCCTCATCAACCTGACCTTCAAAATCTTCAGCCCATCTAAAAGACAATGATCTGGGATGATTCAAAATTAAATATCTTTAAGAGTTACTATTTTAGAATTACTTGTTAAAAATGTAAGGCGAAAGCTCTGGGCTGGCATAGATTGATGTTTTCTATAATTTTAAAACTCTCTGGATTGTCAGCTCAGTCCTTTGATAATAAATAAGGTCATTGTAATCTATAGGGTAACTATGTGGGGGGAAATTAATGAGGTCTAGAAGAGAATAGAGTAGCTGGCCAATAACTTTTTCTGCTTGTCCATGTATGTGTTTACATTTTGAAGGTTTAGGTGCAGTCTGTGTGAAATAAATTCACATATAGCCTTACACAGTAATTTTGATAAAAAGACGCTGTTACCATTAATAAGCCATAAAGAAGTCAAAGACAAATCTTAAGATTACATTCAAACCATTGTCAATAGAAAGGAAAATGGTATTAAGAAAGTTAATCCACATGCTCTTAGATAGTAACAAAGCAAAATCTAATTTGCCATGAAAGTGAAATTCAGAGTCCTCTGTTTTGAAGAAGTAATTAATTTTGTTTTAGTATATGGTAGTTTATTGCAAAATATCCCTTGAAAATTTATGGAAAAGGCTGTTTTGCATAAACAGAATTACACCTCATTAAAACTTTAAAGGACTTTAAATCATGCATAGTTTAAGTTTGTGAACTTTCAATAAGTTGTTGTGGAAAGACAGCATTTCTTTAAGGTTAGCAATTAATTGATGATATTGCAGCAGATTGTGGCATTAAAACTTGTTTTCTTTCTTCCTTTTTGGATGGTGTAGGCCTAGGGGAAACTGCCTCCAAACAATTATTCTTGTTTTCTTCCCTCAGTTTAATTTTACCAGGGTTATTTCATTAAGAATTATCGAAACAACAGAAAACCCACTTCTAAGTTCAAAAGAATGGATGGGGTATTTTTTATGCTCTGGAGTGCCACTGTCGAAGGAATCAAACATTTAGTAGATAAGTGGAGCTACCATGGACCCAGAAGCTGTCACAGAAGCTAGTTTCAACCATTTTACAGACTTGTTAATTCCACAATTATCGGAGAAGAGGAAGATATTTTCTTTCATTTGTCAGGTTCCTTTTCAAGTAGTTCTAATTCTTTAATTAAATTTCCTTCATGAGAGATCTTTCACAGTGGTGTCAAAATTGCCATGATAAATCAAGGTTTCCCTGTAAAGCCAGGAGAAAAACTTTAAAACACTCATTTCTCACTTCCTAACACTGCTGTCTGGTGTGATGGTAACATCTCACTTTTCTAAGTGGCAGGTTATTTTGGGAGTTGAAAAGTAACCTATGTCAAGGTTGCAGAGAAAGATTCAGCTAAGCCTTTTTTTTTTTTTTTTTTGGTCACTCTGAGTCTGCCTTTATTTGTCCTCTGTGGAATCTCACAGTTCTCCTATCCCCCAAGCAGTCTTGGAGCTGAAGCACTCTATCATCCCTGACTTACCCAAGAGGGTTGGATGAGTTTGAGTCAGTAACCTGTGAAGTGTCACACAGTGAAACAGGTCCTGCCTCTCCTCTTTATCCCTGCCTGTACCTCGTGCATTCGTGCAGTGTAGCACTTTCCTAGTCTGACTATCATGTTCCCCAGAGGATATCTTAGCTCTGCAGCTCCTTTCTTCCCTCCCTTCCTCCCTCTGCTCAGTCACATGCTATAAGGTGCCAGACACATCCCACACCATACCCCAATCTGTAGTGCTCTCTCATGCACAGAAGAAAATGCTTAAGGAATGTACAAAGATGTGAATCCTGGTTAAAAACAAAATATTATTTATTTTACAGAAGAAAAAGAGCTCTTAGAAAGAATTTTTTTTAGCAATCTAAAAACCTGTTTATATTACTTCAAGACATATAATTTTGTGATAGTCATCTGTTAAACCTCAGTTTTTCCAAATATATCAAGAATTGTTGACTGTGTCTCAGTTTTGTTCTTGCAAACTTGCTTTTGCCTCTGGCTTACAGGGTCCGTTTTTGCCCTGCCATCATTCTTTCAGCCTGTGTTCTCAAGCTATGACTCTTCTGGCCTTGTCTTCTCAACAAAAGTCTCCAGGACCTATGGCTGTGGTCACTGACCCTTTACAGCTTATATGTCTGTAAAAGTAGCCACACTCAGAGCATTTCTTCTCTGCCTTCTCCTCAGGCACAGTGCTGCCAGATCAGTCTGAATATAGCAAACATCCCATTAACCAAACAACACACATGATCTCTCTCAGAACAGCACTAAATTTAACATGGTCATTAAAAAAATGCTGCTAGGGATTCATCTCATAGACCTGCTACGATTCTGCAGCCTACAAAATAAAAGACTAGCACGCCATCTTAATTACACCAAATAATTATGAGTTGCAATCAGAGACTCTTAAGACACATTTACTCCAGAAACTGAGGGGAGCATATGAAAAGGGGAGGGAATTAAAATGAAGTTGATCATAAAGCTGAGATTTTCCTTACTATGCATGTTACCATGTCAACCTGAGTTATGCAGCATCACATTTGAGATCTATTCAAGACCCCTTCAAAAGCTTAGCAACTAACTAGGATATTATAGATGGATTTTCAGCTGATTTTGACATCTTTTGCATGATAAATGCTACTTAACCACATTCTTTTTCTGGTTTGATATCAAATACAACTGAGCAAATGTTTAATTATATCCATGCAGATGGTTTATTATGTAAGAGATAATTACTTGTCCCACTTTTAAAGTACTAAACCATGCAGAAAACATGAGGCTCAATCATTTTAAGATGGCATGTAACTTAATATAAAGTATTATTTCTTGCACATAGCAGAGAAAAACATGAAACCTCAATATCCGGTATGTGTATAAATCTCAGATGGTTTAATGGGGATTCTTTTAAGTTACTATGTGAATATTTTCCCTGTTCTAGCTGCCTTCTTAATGTCAGCATAGCTTTCCACTGCTGTCTGACAGTGGCCTAAAGCCTTTTATTGAAAATTGAAGCAATGTAAAGTTTGACAGCTAATCTTTCAGAAAAGGCACCTTTCTTTATTCTTAAGTACTTAAATATATATAATGGTCTTTATAACTTAAAATACCTTACATATGTTATGAGAAGTATTAGTGCCAGTCTCAGCATAGATTTGAGCATTATATAAGCTGGTACACAACAAAAGTTTGCAAATAGATGCTCTTAAAGAATTACAACATTTCTACCCGTTTCCCATGTTAGTTGAGCTATTTAAATGCTTTGAGGAGCAAAAGGTGCAAAAAACATGACTTAAAAGCAAAGTAAAAGTATCAACCTGAAATTGTTTAAATTTTCACTCTTAGTAAAGAACCTGGACTTCATTTTTTTAATAAAACACTATTGAACCGGCAAAAGGGAACAACTCCAGAAGTGATAAATCCATTGCACAATGTTATGATAATCACTTATCTAGATGAAAGTCACCAATAATGTAAAAGTGATTAAACACAATTTACCATCAGGTGCAGAAAGTTCCCTCACTCTTAAGACAGATGCTGAAATAATTGTTCCCAGAGCAGCAGAGCGAATGGAGTTTAGCCAGTCGCACATCTTGCCTGTATTGATTCTTGGATATCCAATGTTGAGAGAGCTTCTTAATCTTTTCCTCAGCAGAGACACAGTCCCCTTTCTCTCTAGCCAGGTGGCTTATTTCATAACATATTCAGGAATTCAAAACAGTTGAGCTCTCTCCTCCAAACTTCAGAGTTTCCAGTGGCTGAAGATGATCAGGAGGCAGTTGATGGATATGACTTGCTCGTCAATGGCAGCAGGCTGGCAGTGATCCTCCAGAGACTCTGAAGAGTCTCTGTGGGAGAATGGATGCCAAAGACATGCTAAAAGTTCAGGCAGGTACTCAGTTTGACAGTATTTGTTCCTTGCTAATTTTTAATTGAGCATCGCTGAATTTTATCAGTTTCATATCTTAGCTAAACAAGTACAGAAAATTTCTGTCTCAGCAAATGTCTGCCAGACAGATCCATTTATGCAACCCCTGCATGTTCCTTGGGCAACTCATCATATTCCCCAAATGTCCATAATCTCGGTGAGAAAATTGTCTTCCTATTCTACTTCATATTCCAGGATGAAAGTAGGACTACAGAATAACCAACACTCACTCCCCTTTGGCTCACTTAAAAGTTACTTTACATTTGCAGGCAGATAGCATGCGGGAGCATAACCATACTGCCTACTTGCTAGTTACTCAAACATGTAATTCCTGGGCTGTGGTTTCCAGGGATTCCATATTTTATCTAATCCTTGATGATGCTGGATACAAAAATATCCCAGAAGAAAGTGGGTATCTGAACCCAGGATGAGTTATGTTGCTTTCTGTTTTCCCCCTTTCCATTGGCAAACAAAAACACGGAGCAAGATGGAGAAATAAGTAAAGGGCAAAGGTAGATTAGAAAGAAAGAAAAATTAGAATAATAACTACTTTTCAGTTGCGTGAATAGGTTTGAAAAATGTACCTACAGCAAAAGCTGTGCTTTTGTCAGGCTAAAAATGGAATTGTAGTATTGTTAGAAGTTGATAGCTTTATTTTGCAAGGGAGCTGAAGTGACCCTATACAAATTAAGGCTGAACTCCGTATTAAAATGAATCCTTGAATATCTGGTTTGGAAAATGCTTTTTCCTCCTTTCTCATTAAACGGGGATTGCTTTATTGTTGCTGGGCATGCACAGTGAGTCCTTCAGTTTCCCCACGGCCACATACCGTATAGTGCAAAGCTGGAAGAATTGCCCTAGATTCTGCACCTTTTCTGCCGTTCTGTCTAAGAAGCCATGAAAACTGCAGGAAGAAATGTTGTAATAGCGATTTTCCTGAACTCCCTGCAGAGTTTTTGGTGTTCATACTTTTTCATTCTCGAGCTAGAGAGGAGACACAAAGCTTCTGGATGAGAAAGGATAAAACAAGCACAAAGCTGGGTGAAGAAAAAAGAGGAAACAAAGTAAAGCTAGGCCTTTAAAATGTATGCTGCATGTTATAGTATTGTAACTGTGCTTGATGATAATATGCCTGTAAAAAGCCACTGGTCTAATCAGTAGGGGTGTGTGCTCTTATGTATATCTACTATCATATGCTCTCAGACCTGCAAGTTAAAATAAAAATTGTTATTACAGGTTTTAAAGAGCACTAATTACTGCCCATGTTGGGTCAGCCCCATTTATATTTCAGAGTGGGCCAACTTGAAACAAAGATATGCAGTGTGTCTTCCAAACTTAAGTAAAGCAAGTTTATTAGATGATACCCTAAATAATATATGTATATAATTTGTTTTGTTGCGAGATATTATAGCTTAAAATACTCTCCCTTAGGTACAGAAGGAGTCCCAGCATGTTTTCCCACAAGGAGAATGCAGCAGAACAAAAGCAGAACAGGTATATCATTGAATTTATGAAAAGTTAGATATGCGTATGCGCTGGGAATTGAGGGACTGCATAGATATATGGCAAAGAGGGGATGATTGCCATGTGGGGGCTGAGAGGAAGAAACAGGCTGCTGTGTTGAAAACTGAGGGGGAGAGTGGTTATATAAAGACAAAAGACAAGGTACTGCCTACAAACCTGATATAAGAAGATATACTTTGGGAAGAATCAGTGATAATGAGAGATATACAGGAAAAGGAAAGGACATCTATGTATGCCCATGTACACACATCAGACACAATGCAAAATAAGACAAGGAAGGTTAATTGTTTAGTATTTGTACAGATCCTCTTATGTTGTACATCCTAGCCTCTCCATCCTTTTTGTTGTGAATTTCTTATATATACATTTTTTTCCCCTTGGATAAAAGAATGAGCTAAAATTCAAAAAAAAGCAAATTGCCTTGTTTGGGGTTTTTTGTTTTGTTTTGTTTTTAAAAATAAATATGATACAGCAGCCTTAAAGGGAATTTAGTCTATCCTAAGCAAACATAAATCTACCCCTCAGAGAGCCAGGGTCAAACCCATAACATGTATAATATATATAACGTACCTGCTCTTTGAGAGGTACAGCCCATTGGTTTCTCAGGCTTTCATTTGCAAATGTTTGCCATGGTGTGATTTGTGCAATACTTGCAAGCATATGCGTCCTATCTTAACAGTGCTAAAGAAAATATTGCCATTTATTTTATGATTCAGTGTATTGCAGTGGGGGCCCTTTGCATGTGACTGTAATACAAATAGCATATAAATAACCCCTAAAAGCAGAGCAGGGTTGTAATGGGCCATTGGCATAAGATAATCTTTTATCTTCTTAGTCCCAGTTTATGTTGTATTCAGGGAGTTCATATTCTTGCAAGTTTAGGTTATGTGTAGAGTATTAAGGTATCTATAAAATTAACATTTCTATTACACCAACTATTGGAAACTGGGATTTGTTGTTAATCAGACCAGTAGCCTGTGGAAATGAGTATTGTGTGATAATGGGAGAAGGAGGCATGTGTGCACATTCATCTCTCCCTCCCTCTACTAAGCACTCTGGAAAGCCTATTGTGGCATAATGCCCAGAATTTAGCAGAGGGAACATTGTTGTGTCTTGCCATGACCAGGAGAAGACAAACCCTTTACCCTTCTGTCCACACAGCTCTGAGTTAAAGGACTCAGTGCAGAATCACAGTACCAGGTTTGCCTCAAGTAATGACAGACAGCATCTTCTCAGCTTAGTTTCTACCCTGGATCCTCCTAAAGCTTTAATCCTAAAGTTTTTCCTTCACCCTGCTGTGCCTCCGTGGTCATCAGATTGTCTAATTGTCTCTTTTGATTCTATTATCCTTGTAGAATATATCAGTGAAGTATCCCTATGTATCCTTGAGGGCAGGCTCAGAGTCTCTGCTGCCTTCTTTGCAGACACAGATTCGCAATAAAAGACAATAAAATGAAGAACAGTGAGGATAGGTCCTGAATATTGTCTTACTCTCCCCAAAAGGGCCAAATGAAAACTAAATAGGAAACTAAAGTTTCCACTCCTCTCCTAAGGGTTGTTGTTACAGACCTCGGTTATGAAATTTCAAGGACTGGAGGTGTGTCTCTGCAATTGCATTACAGATTTCTATGAAGTATCTTTAGAAAATCTTTGCTGAAAGTTTTCTTTCTAAGACTGGATTTGAAAGAGAGGTGAGGAGATACATTTTATGTTTATGTTTCATGTTTTATCTTGACTGCAGTATCAAAAAGGCATCATCAGGCTGAAGATGTTTAGAAAGTAATATTTCTGCTAATCACCTTAATTGTAAAATACAATCAAGTCAATTCTCCTTAGATTTGAATCATCTTCCTCAGTAATTACAGATGTTGAAGTTTGATTTTTAGCAAGTGATAGAAAGACTGCTTAGGTGGGGAATCTGTAAAATAAAAATGTTTGCTTTCTAAAAGTAAACAAAGAAGCCGTTTCTAAATAACTAAAAAGACAAACAGAGAAGAAATATTAGAGGGACAAGATGAAGAAGACATGTGAAAGTAGAGCTGAGCATGGGTGAGATAGTGTCCTGACCAATATAGGACAGATAAAACAATTATTAAAAAGCAAACTGGAATAATGACTTAGCAGAACATTTACCTATATGCTTATTGAAATATACACTTAAATATATCAGCAACCCTAATTACTTACTTAAATCTTTGCCTTGAATTAAACTGTAAGAATCACAGAATTTTACTTTGTTTAGAAATAATATAAAATAGTGTGTAAGCCTAGTGACTTTAAGTGCTAGGGATTGAAGAAAAAAGTGTAATTATATTAGGAAAGATTATATGTGCTGCTCAAAACTGTGAGAACAGCACTCATCAATGAACTCAGCTTCTCTAAAGCATAGCCAAGATTGCAGAGCTGAAAAGCTGTGTTGAGCTGTTCATCTTAGGTTTGTACATTTATATTAAAGAAAATCCCACCCTGATTCAGCACATTGCTAACAATAACAAAATTCTTAATAAAATTTCAAGGGTTTCAAGAGCAGTAGACCTTTGGCATATAAGTGAAATCTGGGGATGGATATAACAAAACATAGTTTAACTGGACACTGTTTCCCAAATCAAAAAAGCATCCATTTTATCATTGGTAAGTATTATGAACAAAGGAACTGGCTTGAGTCTTTGAAGTCACTGGACTGCAGATGTTTTTATTTAGAGGTCATGGTGGAACAAACCAGTTTTACTCTGAATACAGTTTGGGACCCAGTGCAAAAAATATCTAAGGACACAATTAATCACTGAGACCCAGTGGAGCCATTTGCATCAGTAAAGTAATATATATGCAGAAATGTATGCCAAAGGCAAATACTTTTTGTGGACTGATGCAGATTTTTACACAATATTTTTATAGCATGAAACAAAAAGAATGTATTACCTGTTTTGGGGAGATGTGAAAGGTTGCTTGAGGTGGCAAAGCCCACTGAGAGTGGGTTGCAGGAAAGTAATGCAGGAGTTAATGCCTTTTGTAGGGTCATATCATCTTTAGGGAACACTTTTTGGACTGAATTATCCCCATAGCTGCAGCTAGAGTTTATTTGGTGGGGAACTAAATGTTTCAGTCCAAAGGAGTGCTTATTCTGAACCAGGGTATACAGTATTGGTGATCAGGGAGCCAAGACCCAGAAGACAATTGGAGGACTAAGATATTTGGTTGCTGTGAAGTACCCCTTGAGAACAGGTTATGAATACACAATTCCCCACTAACCATTCAGAGAGCCTAATAGCTCTCTGAAAAAATACAAACAAGTCACCTGTGAAAAATGACAATATGAATCTTATTGCTTTTCCTCATTCAACTGCTGCCATATAAAATGCTTTTTGTTTGACAATCTCTCTCTTATGGTCTCCCTGTAGTATTAAAAATAAATGCATTTAAAAATTATTTTTCCATCTCCTCTTATTACAGGCTCAGGCTGGCTTTTAACAAGAAATACAATTTCAAAGAAATCAAACTCCACTGGATTGCTCTAAATTAATTATAATTGTTTCTGTCGTTCCTTTAGCACTGCTCACATCACTGGAATCAACACTTAAATGGCATGTGGGTTATAGGTTTCAGCTTCACTAAATCTGTAATTATAAAAGGCAGTGTTTTATCTCCTGTTTTGAGAAGTAAAAAAATTTAATTAGTCACACAAATAGGTATGAGGATCACAGAAAGGTGTGAGCTGGGTACTGGGAGATCTACCCTTGACAATTCAAAGCTGTAGGAGACCCAAGTAGAATAGTCATAAGATGGTGAAGTTTTAAAAGTTTTCTTTGTGCTCTAGGCATCTGAACCCTTTCACATTTGCCTGTGCCTCCCAGAAAGTACACGTGGGAAGCAAGGAATATCAACACAGGCTGCAGACTTGGGTGAAATGAATGCCGTCCCAAGTCTCTAGATCTCAGGAGGTTTTAAGTGTGAGCCATGCTGAGTGTTTCACCTGTGAAGACTGATGCTCCTGGACATGCAATGCCACAGGATATGCAGAGAAAGTGCTGCATGTCAAAAAGAAAGGATATTAGTCAACTTCAGGTGCCTCAGTCCTTAGCAGAGAGTTGTATGGGAAGCTGCTGGCATAAGGCTTTCTTGCTGTCCTCCATATTCTCAATGAGAGGAGAAAATTGACAAAAAAATCATTGTGATCTGTGAGAAAATGAGCAGCAGATTGCAGCAGACTACAGCAGATTTCAATCTACCAGGCGCACTACAAAATAAAGTGTATTGAGATGTCTTTAACTCCATAACACAGGTGCAGAACCACTGTATTCTTTGATACTCTATTTCACCATTAAGTAAAAAAAAGAAATTAAAGAACAAGTCTTCAGGCTCAAAAGCATTGAAATATTAGTATTTCCTATAGAACTGTGATCTTATTAAATTAAAAGTACATATTCTACAAATTAGGTTTTGTGAATGGAGAGCAAATTTAATTCACATATTTCAAAGTTACTGAAAATTTATTTCCTAATGGAAGCTCAATTATCAAATTGGCATTTTTAGCAGAACAAGACCTCATCCAAGGGTAAAAATCATTTGTTTTATAAAGGGAAGTTCTACTAGAGTTGCTCCAGAAATCTTCAAAAACTAGTAGAGCACTATATAAAATTATCTATTTAAGAAACTAAAATTCATGGGGTTAGAATGCTAGATGATACTGCAAAAAGTTTCAAGAGGTAATTGATTTGTTTCACTAGAGCTCTAAAAGAAGTTCCATTAGATCAAGCAATATTTATAGAAAACAACATCAAGAGAAATCAGTTCCATGGCAAAAATCATTACATATTACACAGCACCTTGGAAACCTCCATGCTGTTAGGTGCTGTTTGAAAATTGTGCTTTCCATCAATTAAATCTCAGATAAATGAAGCTGTTCTTTAATAACTTAGAAAATAATTTCAAGAGTTGGTTGTTCATGTCAGATCTGCACTATGGGAAAAAAAGGTGCAAAGATTTCTTTACTGGGTTATGCAACATATTCAGGAGCTATTGCAGTCCCAAAATCAAGAATGGATCAGGAACACAATAAGGTAATAAAGAGTTACATGGTATATGACAGTGTTCAACCTCCAACCTTGTGACCAGGTGGGACACCAGCAAAATACCTGTGTTCCAGATTAATCCAGAATTGCAAAAAGCAGAGTAAATTAGGTGGCTCAAATACTACTTCTCAGGTGACTGATACCAGGCTTGGATAACAGATAAGACTGTACTTTAGATTAGCAGAACCCCTACATTTCTTGCATTCCTCCACTGTAATGTTCATCAGCAAGAGATCTGCTTTGTTCTCAGTGACTCAGAACTGTGATAATGTGGCCCTCACAGAGAAAAGAACTATTTCAGCTTTGTAAAGGAAAATCATTGTTGCATGATTTATGTAGAGTATTGGACAGTAAAAGCTTACTGAATCACACACAACAATCTGTCTCAGCTTCACCAGTCTGACTTTGGCCCATTGCTTTTGTTTGGTACCCTATACTTGTTGGGCTCTGTAACTTGCACTTTCAAGTTCACAGTGTAATGGGGACAGAAAAATAGTTGGATAACTAATTAATATTTGCAAAGTATTTGAGTATTCTAAATTCTTTGATTGTATAAAACAATTTAAATTTAATGTTTAGTGGAACAGGTTGTCTGAATTGGCCATAAATGACAATAATCTCAATATTTTAAATTTTTTTCAGCACAACAGTATGTCTCATTTTCTTCACACGAATCTTTTTAAAAAGTATGAGAAGTGCCTTATTTATACACAAAAAAGGAAAAGCATGTCCTTTCAACTGTGTTCATGAATTTAATTAAACTGGTTTTAAAACACAGGTAATATTCAGATTAGCCTTCCATCCTGTATTCCAGCCAGAACCTAGATTGTCTTCTGTGCTCTTCTAATATACGTGATGATTTCCACAGGATTCCATAGTGACACCACTTGTGTGTGTTTGCAGACTATCTTCAGATTCCATTTTGGTGACTTCTAGAAGAATCTGTCTCTAACTGTGCATGAATCTGCCAATTCCTCACATCAGCACTGACAGTCCACAGGCAATCTAGTGAGCCGAATTAATTA
The DNA here is from genome assembly GCA_013397895.1 of Origma solitaria. Taxonomy (NCBI): domain Eukaryota; kingdom Metazoa; phylum Chordata; class Aves; order Passeriformes; family Acanthizidae; genus Origma; species Origma solitaria. The sequence goes on along the minus strand of VZRL01004528.1, from coordinate 1,576,588 downwards.
GGAAATGTTTTGGGTTTTTTTAAATTCTTCATTTGGATACTAAGTCATTTTAGACACCTGATTGCTCTTAGGCATGTCACAATATTGTCAGACAGAACAGACAAGGCTTTCAGCACAATGAGATGAAATCTGACCACATATTTATCAGTCAAAACTTTTATGTGATTATTTGCTTCACTCTATACACTTTTATAAGTTAATTGTGTTAGTGTCTTTATTACATCTATTTCCCACTTTTACAATGCCCAAGAACTACATGAAATTACTTCAAATTAATACTGGACTTGGTGTGTCAAACTGATTAGTGGTTGTTACTACAATTTTATATTCCAGCACTGTGAGCTCAATTGTTTTCCAGTACACTGCATGTATTATTTTACAGAAAAGCTTCAGAGACTTTTTTGCTGCTGAAAGCCTCTTGCAAATTCATTCTCTTTTGACTGGACGACAGGATATCAGCAGGGGATGACTGAAAACCAGCAATAAGAAAAAAACTTTACCCTCTAAGGGACTCAGACTCAGCTGGAATGCAGACTTCCCTTTGGATGGGAAAGAATTTTTAATTATGTAGAAAGAATAACTGAATAAAGGAGAAAATGTAAATAATTAATGACTGGCTTCACCCAACAACAGCAAGAATTCATCTTGATTATTTTCAAACAGAAAGTAATTATTACAATATTCGGAGTATGAGCAATAAACTGCTGCTTCAGGTACTCTTCTTCTGTTTCCTAGAATAAAACACCCAATGTGACTGTGTCACTTAAACTTTTGTAAAGCGAAGAAAATCCTCTGAGTCTTCTTATGTATATTCTGATCAGCTCGTGGAAATGTCAGAGTCTTCGCACAAGTAACTAGTGTGTGAAAGTTTTCAGCATTCAAAGGAAAACGGGAGAAAAAAGCCTGGATAGTCTGCCTTCAATGTAATCACCCAGGTTTGTAATCAAGGGGTACTATCCCGATTTAAAGAAGTTGAAGAGCAAGTCCAGAACAGAAGTCAATTAAAGAAATGGGACAGGAACTGTTAGAACTGGCCTTCCCTGACACAGGGGTGTAGCTCTTGGCTTTTGGTCATTTTGTCCACTGAAGCCACCATGTCCTTCTCTGGCAAGCCGTTTTTTAACTGTTTGTCCCCAGCCTGTGTTGGTGCCTGCAGTTTTTCTATTCCAGACATTCAGGTTTGAATTTCAGGGTTTCTTTCTAGTTTTTGAGGGTTTCGAGGTTCTTATAAATCTATAAGTCAAACTATATTCAACCCTAAACCAACTGATTTTTTTATAGATTAAAAAAATAATTTAAAAATAAAAGCAATTAAAAGGTATTTTCTTTCAGATGGAAAAATTTCTTCATTGAAAGGCTTTTTAAGAATTGGAAGAGGCTGCCCACAGAAGTGGTTACGCCACCATCCCTGGAGGCGTTTAAAAGATGCGTAGATGTGCCACTGAGGGACATGGTTTAGTGGTGGACTTGGCCGTGCTGGGTTAGCAACGATCTTATCCAGCCTAAAAGGTTGCATCATTCTATGATTCTACAGTTCTAGGAAGCATTGCAAACCTGCAAGGCTGCATTCTGCTAACTACTGAGCAATGTCTGAATGCAACTGGTGATTCTAACAAATAACCCTTGGTACCCCACATGAGAGAAGTATTTTCAATGAACAGAAGGTCAGTAAATCAGATACAATTCATTGGTTTATCTTCAGACCCACCAGTTTGCTTTGACAGAACAGCTGTGTCAAGATTTTATTTTTGGAGGAAATATAGGGCTGAATGAGTCTTCTCAGTTATTTTTTCAAGCTTCAAGCTTCTTAGGTCAGACATTTTCATACTGAAAGCAGACATTCTTGCTTATGAACCTGATATCTGTTCTGCTTCGTGATATTTAGCTTTATTTACAGCCTGTAGGTATGGGCAACATTTCAGGAAAACAAGTTACTGATATCTTTATCATGATTATGCAGGATAACTGGTCAAATATTTTGCTTTCAGGTTCTCCATGGACCACAAATGATGGTAGACTAAACAGCCTTTAATCTTCCTATTGGCAAGATTTATACTTCTCTGCAAACTGACAGTGTTATGCCTGGAATTTAAAAAAAAAAAAAAAAGGAAATGATCTTATTATTGCTATTATTACTTGCAGCACAGTTTCTCCTGCTGATGGCAAGGGTAATCAAGGTGATGGAAACCCACACACTTGATTCTCACTCAGCACATTAAAAGATGTCAAGAGGCAAGCTCTGAGCTCCTTAAATTAGATAAACTTCAACTGAAAAAAAAGGTACCTGAATCGTAATTTACAGTTAGGATTAATTTAGGCACATAGTAGCCATTGCTTTAATGAAAATTCAATACATCTTTTAATTTGGTTCTCAGCTTATATTTATGTTAGTAATGTCATAAATAAACTGAGTTTTAAAAAAAATAATGTTTTACCCTGCCCAGATAACCAGACATTTAACATAACACATTTATATGATGTGTTAAAAATTTAATGTCACAAATTGCAAATTTACTTTACCCTGATAAATTTCCCCTATATACAGATGCATATTTCAAACTGTTCTGCAGTGCTTCCAAACATTAACTGGGAAAGATATAAGACTTTTTAAAGGTTAGTGAGAGATAAATCCCTCGGGAGAGCAAAGGGATGACAAAGGTCCTTGAGAGACACTGCTGAGGCATTTTCAAATGACAGGAATCGTTGGCAGCACCAGAAGCAGCAGAATTAAGTGATCTTGTAACCTTTTACTAATGCTTACATTTTTGTGCCTAGATCAGGCCTCGGGACAGAGGCTGCATGTTTTTGTTAGGTTTTGCTTGCTATTTCACTTTTATTGATCTGTTGTTAAATAATCCCAAGCAAACTGTACACACTGCGCTAGAAATTATGGCTACAGTCCACCCTGTGCGAACCACAGCAAGGAATGAACCGTGGTGGAGATGGACTAACCTGTACAGAACATCATCCCACCTTCTCCTCAGAGTTCTTGAGTTGCAGAGTCCATTCCTGGGGCAGTCCTACCTGTAGACAGCTGGGCTGGGATTGCTAGATGGAAGCTGGATCTAACGGACAATTGCCTTTCCATTCCAGTGAGCTATATGGCCTTTTCTTTTCCTGTGTCATCTGCCTTCCATATCATTTTTCATTGCACACATCCTTACATACATTCATGACTGTTCATTTTAGGCACTCCAACTGAGCTTTCTCAAAGGTGAGAGGGAAATGTCAGTGAAAATGCACTTGCCTCAAAAATGGAATCATTTTCTGGGAGCAAATCTCTTGCTTTCTTGGCCTTGAGAGGGGATCTTGAGACTATTTTCCCAACTTAAGGAGGGATCATGCCTCCCATCCAATATCCATAACTGGGTAATTTCCTGAAAATGAGGGGAAGAAGAAAAACACCAAAAAACCCCCAACAGACTGTCTTTCTAAGATTACTGGAGTTCACTCAAACAATACTTGAAATGGGATTTCATGTAATAGGATTTTAAAAAACCAAAAAAAGAGTCCTGACCAATCAGATTTTGTCATATCCCTGACAATTGCATCCTCCTGCATGCTCAAAGTGCTTTCACTCATGAAAACCTGTCTTAGCAAAGCTCAACTTGCACATATAGAGAAATGAGAAGGTTCTGCTTGGTACTTCTGCATGCTTTAAAGACTGCCTGAAAGGCAGGGGTGAGGGCTGAAGTTAAGACAGTCATGAAGGAAAATGGGATTCTGGCATGAAAAACCGGATTAATACAACCTGCACTCACCCAGCATCAGAGAAAGGAGTAACTTATGGTCTTTTTTTCTGCAATTGCTTTACCCCTCTTTCTGTATTTCCACGGAGCTCAGCTGCAGACTGGCTGGCTGACCTGATGGAAAGGGGAAGATGGGCAGATGTGTAAAAAAACCAAAAATATACACTACATGTAAACCAGCCCAGCCAAGGTCTTCAGCAAGATCCTCAGGACAACTGAAAGCCAGATCCATGCTCAAAGCATCTTTAAATTTGATTATTCCTTTTCGTTTGTGAATGGAAACCTGAAGGTCACTTAAGTCAAATCTGGTTTGAGACTCGTGAAGTAGCAGTGCAAACCATCAACATTTTTTTGACAAAGGTATTGCTAGTGGCTTGCTGCAGCCTCACACTGCCTCTCTTGTTGGCACATAGTTCCTTTGGCAGCTGTGATGAGTGAAAATTCTCCCTCAGTGGCTGTTGTGTGGCTGTTTCTACCAAGTTTCCGAGCACTGTGTTCTGGTGTATTTTCCAGCTCATTAGAGAAGGTGATACATAATCCTGAGACAGGAGTCTGGCCCTGGTTTCTGGAGACCAAAGCACTGCAAAACATAAATATAAAACTGTCAGAGCTGCTTGTGGGAAGGCTTCCAGGTGACTCAGCAGGGTGCCAGGGGACTTGGTCTCAGGCAGCATCTGTGACAGATCTACATATACTTGGTGCCGCTATAATGACACCTACAGCCACACAAACAGCACTCGGAAGACAAATGGCCTAGGGTTTTATAAGATTAAGAAAAACTACTCCTGATGAGGGACAGGTTATACACTTGTTGAGCTCATAGAATCATAGAATACTAGAATGGCTTGGGTGGGAAGGGACCTTAAAACCATCTCATTCCAATGCCCCTGCCATGGGCAGGGACAGCTTCTCGAGATCATGTTGATCAAAGCCCCATCCAACCTGGCCTTGAAGACCTCCAGGGCTGGGGCATCCACAACTTCTCTGTGCAACCTGTTCCAGTGCCTCACCACCCTCACAGTAAAGAATTTCCTCCTAATATCCAATCTGAATCTACTCTCTGTCAGTTTAAAACCATTACCTCTTCTCTTTTATCACTACATCCCCTTGTGAAAAGTCTCTCTCCTGCTCTCTTGCAGACCCCCTTTATATTGTAGAAGGGTGCTATTAGGTGTCCCCAGAGCCTTCTTTTGTCCAGGCTGAACAACCTCAACTCTCTCAGCCTGTCTTCTTGTGCATGATGTATAGACCTGGTGTATTGACACTCAGCAGAGAAGAACAATTGAGATGCAGATTATGAAGAACCACATCTGTCAGGAATATCTCTTGACATGACCCAGGCTGGTGGTGATGGAAGTCCAGGTATGAGATGCCTTTTATTATTCCTTTCATTGCTTTGAAGTATTTTTGCAGTGTAAAGATGGGGAAAAAAACAGTTAAGCACAGGGAAATATTTTTAGGCAGGATGTACAATACTGTAAAATATCTAGAATGAGTTCTGAGTGCCTGAAAAATCCTATTTTGGATATACTTTGTATAACCAGATAGTACCTGAAGAATTACTAAAACATCATTTTCTCCCTTCTATTTACTGCAGGATATCAAAGTAATAACTTCATATGATCATAGTTTGAGTAGTAATAACTTCTTTTATTTTCTAGTTAGAATATTCAGAAAAATTTATGTTCTCTTTGAAAGCAAGCTGTTTTGTAGTAGTTGCTTAATGAATTAACAACAAAACTCACCATCTTGGCTTCTTCTGGTAGCAGGAAAGAAGCTCAAGCTCTTCCCAAGGAAAATGACCCCGTTTCACTTCATGTGCCCTTGTTTTGTCCCATAGTGAGAAGCTCAGAGCAAAACTGTTGCATTCCTTGAAAATCAATGTTCATAAAAGTTGTACATTACAACATCCCAGCATGATCCAGTTAAATTTTTCCACTTAAATATATTGCTTAGTCTTCTATGTCTTTTACAGACACTCATATGTATTGTTTGCTCTTTAATCTTTTGATTACTAAATTATGAGATTGTAAAACCAGCATTTAGAAACTTGGTAAAAAGAACAGCCATATCAATTATGAGTTTGAAAATACTTCAACCTTCATTTTACTTGCTCCATATTACACTGACAAATCATAATCTGCTAGTGGGAGACCTTTCACTATGTTGAGGTTTTTTTTTCTAGAAATCTTGCATATTGGAAATGATTTAAGTGCATTGCCTCTTTTACCTGCCAGCACATGGTAGTTTCAAACCAACCAGGCTGATGTGCATGGCAGTTCTGTAGGGAACTCTGCAGTGGCAGTCATGGTATTTTGTTTCCGACAACAAATTCCTGCTAACCCATTACTGGAAGTTCGAAAATGCCTTGAAAGGAGACAGGTCTGTGCTTTCATCTTTCTAAAAGTTGGGGGAGAAAGAGTGTGTGTTATCATTACAGTCATGAGGTTTTTATTTTCCATCTACCTAAATGTCAGTCTTTTAAAAATCTGGCTTAAACACTCATTTTAACAGTACACATCAAAGGCAGATTCTCAGGTGATTTGGATGGTGTGGAAAAGTAGACCATGAATAGTGCCTTACAGACACAGAGAGTGTCCAGCTGCAAAACCACATTTCTGTGCTAATCTTAAAGGGAGTTCAAGGAAAGTTGAGAGTTTAATCTGCTCTTTGTGCTTCTGGTCTATTTTTGGTATGGAATGGGGACAAAGTTGGTTTCACCTTTCAGTTCTTATGCAACAGAACAAATTTGTAAAAATGTTTACATTTTTTTCCTGAAGGTTTTTGCTCTGACTGTGCCTATTTAAAAAGTGTTGTAACAACAAGATCTTAAAAAATGTTTATTGCCCTTAGGTTGTGCAAGTAACAGCATTGTGTACCCTCTGCCAGCACGACTCAGTGACTTTTAAGGTGAGTGAGAGCCCCTTAACAACACAGTTGGTTCTCCTTCCTTAATAACTACATTTTCCTAAACCTACCAATTTTTTGTCTGATGAAAAAAAAATGTAAAAAAAAAAAGAGAGAAGCAAATAAATGGAAGAAAGCATGGACCATAGGCAAGGCTAGTTCAGTTACCAGCTCTTTGAAGAAGGAAGCAGAAAGCAGAAATTTGTCATAATTTTTTGTTGTTTCCTCTGTTTTTCAAAGCACCTTGGCTATTTGATCTTTAGCAGAGAGGCACAGTAGCCATTTTTATGCCAGAGGCTTATCTTTTTATACCCCTTTATATTTCATAGTGAATGGCAAGAAAAACTACCTACTGATCTTCAAAATAACTTGCAAGCAAAAATGGCAAGCTATCACACCATCGTTCTCTTAATTTTTCTTTCTGAGGCTCACTTTCACTTTTTTTTTCTTTTTTTTTTGGATTATGCTCTCCCAATGAATGTGGTGCTACTTGACCTTTAAATGTCAAAATCCCTTTCAATGGCATTACTGTGAACTCTGGAGCCATACAACACATGTGAGTGGCTAATATACATAAGAATCAATAGATATATTTCATGATGTACAGCCAGGCTTATGAATTCATTTTATTATTCCTATCACCTCCCCACCCCCATGAAAACAAATTTTCAGCTAGCTACTGCTATTTTAAGAAGAGAGTAGGGAGAATATATACTGGCAGGCTGATTGACATAAGTCAGCCAACTCTTCCAGCTAAAGGTCTGAGTCTGCAAGCTGTTTCTTGTGGGTGGATCTCTGTGCTTAGATTGAGAAGCCTGCAGAATTTAAACTGAAATCAGCTACAGCTAAGTCATAAGAGATAAACTCATACTTTAGAAGTTATTCAAGTGAAGAAACACTTACAGAATGGAGTCACTTTACATACTGTTATTATTATAATTATTATAATTATTATAATAATAACTATTATTATTATTACCATTTTCCATTTGCTCCCAGTCAGTTTTCACATTCAAATGTTCTCTGTATTTTTTGTGTGTGTTTCTCTAACTTTTGGGCAGCGAGGTTTCCATCAGTACATCTACTTGGTTGAAATCCAAAATCTGAGCCAAATATCCTATCTGTTTCCTTGAAAAGTTATGGAGAAAGGCAGAGCAGGGGAGCTACACTTGAGGAGGGAACTGAAAATATTCCCAGTGCCATTGACAGTTTCATTCAGTCTCATCTCCCTAACCCAAGGGTGTTTGGCAATGATTCAGTCATAAGGGATGTTCTTGTACCAATCTCAGCTAGGACTAAATAGCAGATTTTGTCCAGTTCTTATGCCAGTAAAGAAAGGAAGATCAAAGGGCCCTTTTCTCCATCAGTATCTGAAGCAGAACGTGACAGATTTTGAAACCATTAATTCAAATAATGCCCATGGCACTCTGCAGAAGAGGGTAAGAATTTCTACTTGTGGCTGTCCTTTTGCCTGCAAATGTGGACTGCTCTGTTTTACCCTATGGAGGATCCTTGTCCCTACAGAGAAGACATTTAGCCTTCAGGCAGGGAGAATGAAAAACATGATTAACTTGCCATAATTTCTCACACTCACTTGGTCTAGACTGGTGGAAGTGGCTGTCACAAAGTATCAGGATCAGGACTCTGCTCTGCTGCAGAAGCAGTCCACGGCCTGAGCAGCCTGCAGGAAACTAGTCATTGCAGAAATCTGGGTATTACATCTTTCTGGGTGGCCAGCCAATAAACCCAAATAATCACCTTTTTTGGTGTACAAAAAATATAAGCAAGCACAGTTTCCACCATTCATTCAATTTTCTGGTTTCATTTTTCTGGGTTAGAGGACTCTTGCAGGATTTAAGCAGTAATGCCTGTCATGTTGAGCTGGAAACACCTCTAGAACATGACAGAATTATAGTGCTTACAACGCCCACAGGAAATAGTTGTTATCCCACAGACAAGTGAGAAGTTGAGTCACCACATCATCATCATCTCCCACAGCCCAGCCGAGTGTCCTAATTATAACATTATTCCATATTCAGAACCATCTAAATTGAACGAAGCCCTAAAGGTAAGTGCCTCTGTATACTGCATTGTCTTGCTGTCTCATATTGGAATTACAGACACCTAGGCTGGGTCACAACCTGCAGGGTGACCTCAGGAGGTGGTGTAGATCAAAGGCTGTTCGATATTCACCTGATGAAATGCCTTATCCTGAAGAGAACAGGTCATGGCCATCACTGGGAACTTTCCACCCAGTGAAGATTCATCCTGTGTGCTCAATAGTACACACGCTGACACAGCACTACGTTGCTTTACTGAGCTTTCCTCCCAATCAAAGGAGCTCATTTGATTACTTAATGGCCCTTAGAAAGCAAATTTAGAAGTAATCATCTATTTTTAACTCAACCACTTCTCCTTTTAAAAATGCTTTCCCAAGAGCCCAGCCCAGATGAATGGGATGCCATCCACAGAGCAGTATGGCTTGCCTGCAATTTCCACCCGCCAGCCTGATGAAGGTACCCAAAATAGTTAAAGGTACAATACAACAAGAATGAAACCTCTCCTATTATGAACCCAAGAAAACCCTCTTTCAGTTAGGTAACTGTCACCTGAGAACAAAAGTACAGGTATTGCAGATTTTTGTGGTTTGTCATACACTAGCTTCAAGTTTTCTCATGGAATGCACATCTCCTCCAAGTGGGCAGAGAGGCTGTACATTCACTCCCTGCTGAGCACAATTCCACAGGTAATGGTGATGGCAACAGATAATCCCAGAAAGGAATACCTGGATTTGTCCATGCTGAAAACACTGCTTTCAGCAGCTGAAATGGTGCCTTCTACCTGAAAATTCAAAGACAAAACCAAGAGTCATAAATATGAGTCATTAAGCGTCATCAAAAACCTTTAGTATGAAGTTCTTCCCACAGATGTGTCCATTTTTTAAATTAAAAATAAAATACATATTTTAGGAAAAATAAGCATCAGCATTTGGTAGCATTTTTTTTAAAATTTGTTTTAATGATATCAAATAGTGTCTTTATTCCAGAAAAGCTCTATGCAAATGTTGTCTAGACTCACTTCAATTTCCTACCAGAAAAATCAAACAGTTTTTCTTGAAAACTATCTGCATTTCTAAAGTTTTTGTTTCCACTACCCAGTTAAGGGTCAGGTGCCACAAAATAACTTTAGATACTATCACCTTTAATGTTTCCAGCACAACCTTGGTTAAAAAATTTAGGACAAGATGTATACAAATAGAAAAGGCTTATTTGACAACATTGTCAGACCCGGAGAGAAAATTTGGTATTTCTGCACACACTGAAGAAGCCTGAACTTATCAAGAGTAACCAGCCTGACTAATCGGCTCATAGACAAAAGACTTTTGATATCACTGCTTTGTTAAAATTGTCAAAATCACAACTTCAGGCTCTTAAATATCAGTTGTGTTTAAGGTCAGCGAAAAAACAGAAGAGTGAGACTGACCTGTTACATTTAAAATAATGATTCTTTGGCAACAACAAAGTGAAATAACAAAGGTGGTAAGAGTATCATTCCCAGAGACCTACATAACAGAAATGTTGATTTGCCTGTTGATTTAAGTGGGTGAAAAGGTTACACAAAATCTCTTCTGCATTCCTTATTAAGGAAACCTTTTTATTTCACTTGATTATGATTACCCTCAGTACTCTTATAGACACATTCCAAAATGTGAACTAACAATCTATTTCATTTAACCATTTCAGCAGAGTATTTTCTGTTTGTCAAACACCAGAGAATTCTAGATGACTGCGGAAAACGTGTGTTGCAATGTACATGCCTTGACATCAGTGATGCATTTATTTCTGCTCTGTAGAAAACTCTATTAACAAGAAACCATCTAAAGGCTAAACTGTTCCAAAGACATTTGAGGGTTCTGAAATGGAGCACAGTGCAGAATTTTCTGGTTAAGCTGCATTTCATCATGAAGTGGCCAATAACTGAAATGGAAGCTCTCCCCACTTGGGTAGGATAAGATAAAGCAGAGTTGAGCTCTCCACCATTCCTTGTCATCATCCTGGACTACTGGCTGGCTGGCCTAGGCTTCCCCCCATTCAGCATCCAAGTGATACAAATCTCGTCCTACAATTTTTAATTTTTCCCATGCAACGTACAGAGTGTCAGCAGCATATTCCCCTTCTGGGTTATAACTTGCAAGTCCTGTATAATTCAGGCCCTCTTTGAATCTACTCTGTAAAATCCTTTCAAAATCTGGCTCTTAACATAAAACACATTCTATATAATCTGGACCATTTTTTAAAGGGTCCAGAAATCTGCTAGATACTCTTTACCAGTCCATTAAATTTGTTAAACTTTATCTTTACAAGTAAAGAAATTATGTCCACAGAAAACTTGTTTTGTTCTGTAGCAGAAGTATTTTCCTTGCCTCTGAGCATCATTTTAGATTTAAAATAGCTCCTCAAAGGTATTTCTTAAGTAAACCTTTCAAAGGCTTTTATAGGGTAACCTTTCCCCTCTCCCCCTGCTTTGTACCAATGCTTATTTAAATTTGAAGTTTACATGAATTTTGATTCTACAATGATGAACTTTAGTCATGCTGAACTTTTCCTTAAAACAACTCAAAACTTGTATTGGACCAGTTCTGTCTTTCATTGCATTAACCTGTTATTTCGATTTTAGGGGGGTCATTTTGGGTTGGGGATTTTTTGGTGCTGGTGGGGTTTTTTTTGTTGTAGCACCTCTCATTGGGTGAGAAAGCAGCAGGGTGCTTTGTTCTCTGTAGTGTTAGCATGCTCTTTTTCCCATTTTCTGTATCTTTGGGCACAGACTGTTCCATCTTTCCTACTTGGAAATGCCATGGGCACTGCTCCTAAGTGATAGTTGCCTGAGACCGGAGAGGTAGTCCATAGAGCCCTGCTAAGTAGTACAATCAAAGTAATTTCCAGTGAAAGTTTTGATTTCAGACAGTTCAAAAAAGGTCATGCAGGCACTGCTGTGGCTGGCACTGACACTAGGAAACAGATGGTTACCAAGCCAGAAAATAATAAATGAACTCATCTATGGCTCAGGCTGCAGGTGACCAACTTTAATAAAACAAATTAAAGGACTAAGTTTGCAGTCTGATGAAATGCCACAGTGAGAAAGGATGTGCTGCAGACATCAGAGAACAGAGGAGCCAGCAATTAAAGCAATGGAGTAGGCAGGGGAGATTACTAGGAGGAGTGAGACAGCTATTTTTGCCAAGGGTTTTGGAATATGTGCCCTAAAAACTGCTATGACTCCCCCACTGACTGCCAGCCCAGGGGGACAGATGTCTGCAGAGCCTTTAGCACAAGTTCCACTTTTGTATCATTCTTAGTCTTCTCAGGAAAGGTGAATTGCAATGATATCTGCATGGTGACAAAACAAGCCAACGGTGGAGAAAACTCTGCTATTCGGAACCACAAGGCATTGTCAAATGCTGATATCTACCATTAAAACCATGCATATTGATAAAATTGTTAATTTTTTTCTGATTGTCATGTCTAAAACATGAGGCTTCCAATTACATGTGAGATCTTAGCATGAAGCAGGGTCATGGAGAGGACAAAGCAAGCGCATGAACCCACCACCCCCGTAAGGTAACTCGTACACACGTGCCATGTGCTAACAGTGCAAACCCCGGGCTGCCAGGAACAATCTGGGGCATGATAATCCCGTAATGAGCAACAGCAGGTGCTAAAGTGCTTAAAGTAAATCACTCCTGCAGTCAGCGAATTGTTATTTATGTCAGCACCACCAAAGAGTGCAAATCTGACAGGATGGGCAGCAGTCAGTGACCCCTGAAACTGGGGGTTGGGAGCTGCAGGGGATCCCCAGGCAGGCAGGACAGGGCAGGGCAGGGACCATTTTGTTGCCCTAGCCAGGAGCAGTACAAATCAGGGAGGGGGCACCGGGGGCATCCCTCTGGGGACAGGGACAGCCAAGGCTGGGGCAGGACATCTGCCTGCAAGTGGAGATGGGGATCAGGCCCCACGAGGCAAACATGGGTCAGGCCCAGCCCAGGATGACTGAAGCATCAACATGGAGCCAAGGAATTGAGTGTGGCTTTATAATATCAAGTTTGTTGTTTTCTAATTCTGATTAGGTTGAAAAAAGATTTTTTTTCTATCTCCTTCAAGCCTTTGTTGATTTGGATTGTGAGGAATTCCCATTACTTACCCAGCTTGGCATACCTGTGGGTACACCCAGAAAAACCAGCCACTGGAGGTATTGATACAATATTAGCCAAGGCAGCAATGAGCATACCATGACACAGTATGCTTTCAGGATTGGTGCTCCACTGCAGATGTCTGGAGTGGAAAGCTCAGCACAGATGTATGGTCTTCCATTCCTCTCCTCTCCTTTCCAGCCAGTGCAGGACATGGGGCTCTGGGAGCCCTCTGAGCAGTGGCACAGGAGCAGTGTCCATCCTTGCTGCTCAGGTGTCGATGAGGCTGAAGATTTGGCCTCATAGCTGCTTTCTGATGGCAGCCTAAGGCAAGGCAGATGATTTAATCCAAACATTTGAAGTGTATTTGGACAAATTATTCTTGCCCTAGGAATATATTACACTAATGAAATTACACTGTCAGCCATTGCATGGCTGGCAGGAATTGCAAACTATTTTAAACCTCCAAGAACACATTTGCCCAGGCAATAATTTGACTTGTCATTAGTAAATTCTTAGCTCAGCATTTTAAGAAACAGGAACACACAAAAAGGTATTGATCCCTGGGTTATTGATTCCTATCACAATAGCATCAGTTTTCTTTTAAGGTCTGTAGCAAACTGATCTATGGGCTGTATTTTCCCACCTGCATATTGGACATCCATAGGCTTTAGGGAGGGTTTTTTAGCATAATGCAGCAGCTTGTTGGTCTGATTTCAAAAGATCATGGAGCTTGCCAAATGTTCTCAAAGGGAAGGATAAAAAAAGGTAATTTGTCCTTGTAAGTACTGATGCAACATGAGACTAGATCTGTGGGCCTTGTAAATTCAATGCTTAAAGAACAGGTCCTCTGTTGAGTGCTGGGCTGCTGCAAGAGTAAAAGATCAACCCAAAGGAGAGTCAAATTGCAGCTCAGTATTACTTCTTGGCTCAGACCCTCTACTGATCTTGGATGTCACTGTCCCTAACCAGAGAAAGAAAAACAAAGACATTCACAAGAGCAGGGTTCAATTTACCTTTCTACATGCTAGACAGGTTATTCTGAATTTGTCATCCTATATTCTCTTTCTAGTCAGGGGAAACAAATCCAGTTGATGTGTCATCTGATCCATTTTAAGCATCTCTGTTAGAATGAGAGGAGCTGCACTCCGAAGGTGTCTGGGTTTTTTTTTTCTCATTGACTACTCATTGAGTATACAGTGATTAGCTCAGACTTAGATGCATGACTTCTAAGTTGCAAACTGGGGCAGATGATTCCCACGCTCATTTTTCTCCTTTTCATTTCTTTTAAGCTTTCTCAGTATTGTATTCCTAACCAGCACAGGACGAGTCAAGAGTGAACAGCCTTGTTGCTTCATCCTTCCCCCAAAATAACCCTTCAGCTGTGCACAATCTCTCTGGTCCCCAGTCTGCATTGCTCCATTACACCACATCATTCCTTAGCAGATTCCCCACGGGACACCTGCTTGTTGTATGGAGGGATCAGACAGGTGCAGGGGGAAGAGACTGTTGCGAACAATGGTGTGGGAGTGAGGCATGTCCTGTACCTCACATGGGATCCTTCTCTTTTCAGGGCTGACATTTTTCCCTTTGAGAAGACATGCACAGCAGCTGGTGTCACTGCTGTGTCACACTGGGGTGTGTTCATTGGGAAATACCCTGACATCAGTCTTTACTGCTAAATCTTTTCAGGGAGATGCACCAGCCACAGCTGTATCTGCACCAACATAGCACCAATGTTATCCATCTGCCTTGTAAGACAAAAGAAAATTCATTTGATTTAGGTCAGACTTACTTAGGTTCATTGTGGTTTTACCAGCGGGCTTCCTTCCAGCACTGGTGCATTTATCTTCATGTCACTTCTCAGCACCAGAAACATACTGTTCTCCCCAATTTACAGATGGGTTCCTGAAGCAGAATTCATCTTCTCCCAGGCAACAAAGGGAGGGGTCAGAATTTGCATGGGAGCCAGGGCACAGGAACTTTAGCAGCCTAGCAAGGAAGCCTGGGAGAGCCCTTTCTGTGAGGTGGAGCACTGAGCTGCTCCCAGAACCACAGGGAAAGCTTGGCCCCACCTGCATGCTGCTCCTGTAGACATGAAAGACTCATTTGGCCTCTACGTGGTTCTTCGTTGGTAGTTTATGGCACAGATTAGTGAAGTACAGAAAACTGCATTCTTAGCTGTAACCTGTAAGGAACTAAATTCAATGTTTGTATTTTTAGAAGACAGAGTTAAACTGATCTCCCAAGTAAATAAGGTACTGTCACCTTTGAAAAGCCTCATTATCCAGGCTAGAGCTGTATGCCATTAGTGTGACACCTGTGTGTAAAGAGACAAAACTGTGGCAATTAGCTATGATTTTAGTCCACACACCTTATATCTGCTTCCAACTAGATTTAGTTCAAAGTACAGTTTATGTTTGACACCAGTCTGGCAAAAACAGCAGAAGCTTAATAAAACAGAGGTTTGCTTACTTATTAAATAATTTGCTTGCTACTGTGTCTGCATCACATTTGTAGAAAGGCCTGCACAGCATCTTCCTCTACTGGAAATGCATTAAGGCTAAATTATGCACCTCATCCTTACCAGTGGAGATGGAATATTACAGGAATCATGGAAACTGTGAGCTGTACCACCTAGTCAGTTTAAATACAGAGAACCCATTAAGCGAAGTATTTAAGCAACAAAATATCTTGCTTATTATTAATAATATCCTGAACATGAGGAAGCTCATCACCCCAGTTCTCTGGAGCCTGTGGTTATGCTGCATAATTACGTAATAATCAACCACACAGTCAATGCCTGTCCAATAAACATTTCAGTTTTATTCTATCATAGAGGAGTACACTGGTGCTATACTGATTCATTAAAGAACAAATCTCATGACTCAATACCATCTTAAATAATGAGGCTTTAAAAGAAAGGAAAAAAAAAGGTTTTTTTGGGGCAATAAAAATGTGTGCTTTACCAGCATTTGAGTTTTTAATTTTATGTTTTCCAGAAACCATATGGGTATATACTTAAAATGCCTTAATTACCTCAGAATCATGACTGATCTGAAATCAGTGGAATTACATGAATAACCATGTAAACGAAGCATACTCTCAAGTGCCGACTTAGGATACCAAATTTCCCAGTGCCTCAGTTAAAGGCACTTACCGTCTATGCTGCAGGAAGTTTGGCCAGACTCAGACCTTCACCTCTGGTCCTGTCTTCCTCTGATGTTTAGCTCCATTCAGTCACTGACAACAACTGTCAGCAATTCAATTTCCCATTTTTGTTTTCAGGTTCCTTCAGTGTCAGGCATGAGGCACAAAGACTTTAGAGGAGGCAGACTTTATCTTGAAATTGTTGGCAGCATCACAAAAGATCACCCTGCTGTGAAATCAGGGGAAAACTGGACATCACTACACTCCCATATCTACTTTAAATAAACCTAGCTCTGTGATTCTGTCTTCTAGGCCTAAAATAATACTACAAACTATGCTTTTAATGATTAATTAATCCTAAATGTGCTGAAATATTCATATGGAAGATATTATATAAAGCCATGTAACTGTTCATTGCTGCAAATGTCAATACATCGCATTTCATAGGACAACAAAGCAGCAGTAAGAAAAGCCCACACAAGATAAATCCAGGAATTTCAAAACACTCATCCACCCAAAACCACCGAATCAAACAAAAATTTCCCACATGTTTTAGGAAAGCTAGAAGTGTAAAAGTTTTATTCAGGTCCAAGGAGACACTACACTTTTGAAACCAAAAGCTATCTTATTGCTCTTGCAAAGAAACTGGAGTTGTCAAACTTAATCATCAGGTTTGTCCTCATTTACAGAAAGGCAGGATACCAAGTTATTCAAAGAGTGCCAGTACAGAACTATAACCGTTTTGCACAGCAAACATTACAGCTGGACATACAATTAGAATGGTCAAATGCACGTTTTAGAAATTAATTATCATGCTACTGAGTTTCAGATCCTGAGACTACTCCCAGCAAGCTGAAACAGGGACGAAACAGGGCATAGTCTGCTCTTCTCCCAGGTCACTACTGTACCAATAAAGGTCTCTTTTTAGGTTTCGAAAAAAGTCTCTTTTTAAATCCTCAGTGAGGACAATCCTTGAGGGAAGCATCCAAGCCTCCTGTTGTGAAAAAGTGATCTGCCATATTTGTGCAATGTTTCCAGTTATTCTGAGGTGCTACAAGGACCAGACTTGAGCTCACTGACTAACATTTGATTCAGAGATAGCAGGAGGAAATGTTTGCTGCATGAATTCAAAAACTGGATCTTTGCTACTGCAGATGTCCCTTGCCTTTTATGCCAATAGAACCATTATAGTGGTTTTTCTCCTCTCCTTCTCCACAATGACAAATGACAGCATGATCAACACTTGGAAATTTTTCATGTGAAAAACACAAACAGAAGAGTGCTAACCTAACCAGCTGTGCTATGTTGGGAGGGAAAAACTGGCCAGGCAGACCAACCTCCTTATGAAAGAATGATATCACATGCATCATGGTAACATGACAAATACCTGTAATGAATTTCATACTAAGTAAGAGAAAAAATGAGATTTCCAAACTGAGTTTTCTCTATGAGTTTAATTACAGTGTCACTTTAATGCTGCCAGTAATAAGGAACTGTTAGTACTGCTCTTAAAGAGGCAAAAAACTTTATTGCAAAGAGATAGGAATGCTCTTAAAATAATAAAGAGCAGTCAAGCAACCACATTTGCTCTGCCAAGAGCTTTTAAGATGTAACCCAGAGGATGGAGGCTTCATTACCAAAACATTTTTCCCGTTGCCACTTGAAAAATTTCTGCCGAACTTTAATGACTAAAATGTAGGTAATAAAACTGCAACAATAATTGTATACTTAAGAATGAAAAGACACAGTAGTTCCACTTTCACTGAAGAGGTGACTTTTAGGACTGGCACCATTTTGGACCCTAAAAATACAAGGATCAATGCCATTTAAAAAACAGAGACTTCTATGGAACCCAGACTGTGGATACAAGGGTTCATGAAGAGTTGAAATTTCAAAGAGCAACACACCAATATCAGGAAACATAACACATATGTAGTGTTTAAAAGAAACAACCCCTCCACAAGGCTCTGAAGATTCCTTAATAACAAGTGCTCAATTTTTCTGTCATTTCTGTCCATTACTAGTGCCTAAAGCAGCTGGAAATGGTGTTGTGCTTCTAAACCATGCAGACAGAAAGTGGTAGTCAACCCAGGATCTGTAGCAAGACAGCTTTTAAAAGATGTTATATTTAGACAATATTTCAAGTTACATCAGTCTGCTTTTTCCTTCTTCTTGGTTGAGAGGTCAAAAATGCTAGAGGCTTATTTGTTTTCCATGGTTTTTGTGCAGTCAAATGGTTCAAGGATCTGGACAATGTATAAACACATTAAATATTCTCCCAGTCTTCCAACACCCTCACACCCAGAATCACTGATGTGAATCATAATGGAAAGGGTCAGAGATCATCAGTACAAAGATGGCAACTAGAAGAGCAATTCCATTAAGCAGAGGAACACTTAACACTAAGGCAGCCAAGAAGACATTCCAATCTGGGTCTGGCATTGCAATAAGGCGCAAATACTTTCATTTTCCATTTAGAAACTTTCAGTTAAATTAAATTTTTTAAAAACTGACTGGAAATTCTTGGCATTAGTATTAAATCAGGGCTTTAGTTGTGGAAGCTGGTTCCCTCCTACAGTCTTTTTAACTGGTTGTTTTTGAGGACTAACCATCTTCGGGTTTCTTGGAACACTGTATCTTCCTCTGAAATAAAATGGGTGAAGTTAGTCAGCAAATGTCACATTCCCTGTAAGTTTTAACTGCTAAAAATGTGCATGTTTTCTATATTTGCATATCTGATTACTATTGTGAATTAATTAACCTGAGAGAGGAAAAATACACGTATATTTCTAGGTTCGCAGGTTAGCAGATCATCTAATTATTCTGCAAACTCAATCTTCATCTCATGATTCCTGTTACCTAAGTGATGTCATTTGAAGAACACAAACAGAATACTTAATATTTGCAATAGGAAAGCGATAACTGGTTACAGAGACATTTTCATCAGTTAAAGAATCCCCATCAGAAAATGGAAAAACACTTCATGTAGATGTAGTTACAGTTCTCTGCAGCAATTCCACTCTGGAGACCCAGGCTCTTGAGCCCATGATTGACAGAAATGCCTGCAGGAGATGCTGCCAGCAGACTTTTGAAGTGGTACTCATCATGGATGCATACACCATCTATATGAAACCAGCTAGAGCTTTGTCTTGATCTTCTAAGAAATAAGTAGGAATGTAAAAAAATCTCCAGGGAAAGAAAGGTGTTTTCCCAAGCTGGAAGGTTCATTCTCCTGACCAAGAAGCCTGCATCTTTGCTCTTATGCAATGTACCTTTGTTCCTCTTCCTGTTCATTACTGCGGAGGACTGACAGCACTTTACATACTCTATATACAACTCTATATACAGTAACAATATACAGAGCTTCAGCGTCTCTCTTAAGCAAAGGCATTTGGAAGGAAAATATACCACAACATCCCATTCAATATATTTGTCACGATACCCAGATATGCGAGAGAAGCTATGATGATGGTATTTGTGCAAGATTCAAATTTATAGGCAAAGAGCCAACAAAGTCAAACCTAGGGCTCACTAGTCTTCCTGGGATTGACACATCCTTTATTCCAGCTCTTACAAGCAGTCTTGGTCTTGAAGGAAGAACTGTGCCCATACAGATATGGAGCTACTTCTACTCAAAGTTGGAAGATCAGTATCCAAGGCCCCAGTGTGCTCAATAATAGATTATTCAAACTCAAATCAGTTGATTAACCAAAATCAATTGATTGTAGATCACTGTATGGCTGGAGAAAGCAAAGAGAAAATGCCTGTGTGGAATGTTGCAGGCAGCAAAACCTCTTCCACTCAAAACCAGCTGGAGTTACAGACTTAGAGGCCAGATAACTGCAGAAGTGCAGTGTTGAAACTGAGCTAATAAGCCCCACCATAAGTCTCAGTGTAACAGTAAGAGTCAGAATGACAATAAATTGGCTGCTCAGATTGCACCCAAGATACGAGCCATCAAGACATCCATGTTGTTCTCAACTCTCAGCTAGCCTATCTTGCCCTGTGAATAACTGCAAAAAAGGCCTCTACTGAACTTGCTTCAGTGTTGGGACAGCCAGGAAACTGAAAGTATCAACAATTAATGTTCACAATTACTACACAAAAATGTTTTCAGTCTTGCTTTAATACACAGGTTGGGCTTCCCATACCGGCTCCTATAGTTAAAACAAGCATTAAGCAGTTTCTTAGCATATCCAATGCAGCTATTTTCTAAAAGGGCAACAGAAGTGAGATTAGAACTCTGGACAGAAAAATTTCAAATTATTCTCAAGAACATGTACATCTTCTCTTATTTTAATGAAATTATTTCTCATTGATGTCAGACAGAACAAACAACCCCCAGGCTATAAATCAAAATATAATTAAAAAGGAATAAAGTAACAATGGCTGTAGTTACCTTACAATGTTCAAGGGGTGCATACTTATATTCTAGTATTTTCTTAAAATACAAACTATGCCAAATCCTCCTTCTTGCATCCATGTTGCTATCAAAGATCAAAGTTTGTTCTGAAAGTTCTAAGTCACTGGTTATAAAAGTCAATCCTTTGAAAACTTGGTCCTTTTATAGTAAGGACAATTTAAAGGATGAACAATTACCTTCACATGTTTAAAGTACATTGAAAAGTTTTAAAAAATCTTCTTGGGGAAAATGGATTGAAAGGGGTACTTTGTTATACTACACATCTTCTGAGACTAGCAGTTACAGTACACTTTATTTTCTTTTACATTTTATTTTCTTTTGTTTGATGCAAAGAAAATTACAGATTACACACTGTCATATAATTTCAGGGGAATTAATGGTCTACTAAAGTAGATTGTAAAAAAAACCCACCATAATCACTGATCAGTGCTAACCCCAAGCAAACCTCATTATCTGGTTGATGATATTTAATCTCACTGCAGAGGCAGTGAATTATCCTGGTTCTAGCTTTCTGACCTTCTCCATATGAACCATGTTAGATATCACCAGGGCCAGAAGTGATACAGTGGCACACTTCAAACCCACACAGTGCTTTTTAAGTATTGAGGAACTTCAAGTTATAGAACTGAATTCATATTGTATTGCATTAATTCATATTCTACTAATATCCTCTCCTGGAACATGAAGATTTACTGTTCAAATTTATGAAATCCTGTGACTCTCTGCTTACACAGAATGAAAGGAAAAGGCTGGTAAGCAAATATGTCTACAAAATTTCATGTTTATAATTTACTCATTACAATTTTAGATGATCTC
Source organism: Origma solitaria (assembly GCA_013397895.1). Taxonomy (NCBI): domain Eukaryota; kingdom Metazoa; phylum Chordata; class Aves; order Passeriformes; family Acanthizidae; genus Origma; species Origma solitaria. The sequence goes on along the minus strand of VZRL01004528.1, from coordinate 1,555,356 downwards.
AGTATATATTGTATATGCTCATTTTAATAATATAGGTCAATGGATTTATGGAAGAGTATTTACTGTGAGACACTAAATACATAGAAACCATACTAGCTTAGGAAGTCTCCAAATACAAACTATTTGGGAGAGTTTCAAAATCATGTATTACATCTGCTTGCCTCCATACTTTTGTAGGCATGTGTTTATGGCCACTGGAGGCAGATTACTGGGTCCAACAAACTTTTGATATGACTCCCTGTATTCCTCACACTTTATATTCTTGACATATTCAGTTCAGTTAAAAAATAAATCTCCTCCAATTTCAAGCTTATCCACAAGAATTAGAATTAGAAAATAATTTTATTTCTATATATCTCAGAGTAGGTGGACTCTTTTCAAATTTGTATTTCTAACCCAAATAACTAAACAGAAATCTGTTAAACAATGATGTAAACATATGCATTTTCAACATTTCAACATATTTTGCATCAAATAAAACTGATGGAAAAGCAATATCAAAAATTATGTTGAGTAATACTTTGCCAGTGGTATTATGGTCTGTGATATTTACCATGAACAGAAAGTTGCAATGTTCAAAACATAGTACTTAGCAAAAAATAATAAACCATAAACCAGGGAATATAAAGAAAATTTACCTCAGTATCTGTTTTTCTCCCTTGCCAGTCAGAGCATCTGGTTTTTGCCTTGCAACAAGTTTAAGTTTAGCTGTGGTCTGCAATAGCAAAATTTATACTAAACAAGTTAAATCCTAACCACAATCACAGTTACGGAAGTAAATAGGATTTGCACAGATTTACTTTCTTGAAGGCAAGAAATTTTTATATTCAACAAACTCCAGTATTAAAGATGATGGCTAGTATAATTTATCATCTTATCATATGTGTTGCAGATGTGATTCTGCAACACAAGAGGCAAGAGCAATGCCAAGGCTGCCTTCACTGTTTTTGTATTTATATGAATATACAGTGCTGGTATACATGATTATTACCCATAGCACTGTTTTTGCTGGTACAGTTTAGTCCAGGCCTATCCCAACTAAAATCAGCCATTGTTGCACAAGCAACTTTTCAGCTATAGCAATCTATAACGCTGGGTCTTTTCTGCAAAGAAATCCCAGTCGCAAGTCAGATTCCACTACGCTAGCAACAGTTTGTGGCAAAAATCTGGCCTGAAGAATGGCCTTTTTGAAGAACAGCTATAGTTCTTTTTTGCTTGCCTCTCTAATTTCTGACTATCACCAGAAAGTGCCTTTAAGATTTGTGGAGTCCAAATCCTAAACCAATGCTCTGTCAAACTGAGAACAGAACAGAAAAAGCAAACAAGAATATACCATAAACCATTGGTGCCTCTAGCATGTGTTTTCAAGATGGTGAATTTTAAAATTTATTTTAAAACTATCATTTAAGACTGACTATATCCTTATGAACCAGACAAGATAAACATCAAAAGCACTCAGAAGATAAATATATTTTGTAAATAATTTTAAAAAAAAGCAGAGAGCACTCAATAATAAAAAGATTTAAAAAATGGCTGATCAGAAGCATCTCTCTTCTGCTTCTGCCACAGGCTTCAGGAGGGATCCAAAACAAAGCAGGAAAAACCCAAGACACCTGGGCTTTTTTAATACCTACCAGTAAAAATCTTCCATTCTATGATTTTTTTAGTTTTTTTAAATTACTGTGATCTATAGAAAATTAGAAACATAATGAGGGAAAACGAAGGCTTAAAAGAACACTATATCCATTCTCTGTAAAGCAGGGAGTGTCACTAGAATACAAATATTGTTGTCACAGGATAGCGATACCCTGTGGCACATTTAATTTGCAAGGAATGGAAAATGTTAGCCTATGGGTAAATCCTTCTAACTCAACAGCAGCCAATATTAGTGTGCAGATTCTAAAACACTGATATTTTAATAAAGTTGGAATTCTGGACTGAATGTCCAGTTACTTCTGCCTCTATTGTTAAAATGAACTGTTAAAAGAGAGGGCATACCTATGCAGATTTCAAAATAATATAAAAGTCAAATCAAAGTCATATCGGAAGATCTGAAAGGAACAGATAAATCACTGATTATTTTGAAACCAACAGTAAACTACAGAATCATAGAATATCTCAAGTTGGAAGGGACCCATAAGGATCAAGTCCAACTCCCTGCTCCTTGCAGAACTACCTAAAACAAGATTTTCATCCAGGTGCTCATTGAAGTTTGACAGACTTGGTGCCATGACCAATTCCTTAGGGATTGTGATCTAGGGATTGACCACCCTTTCAATGCAAACCCTTTTCCTAATGTTCAATCTGCACTTCCCCTGATGCAGCTTCATTCCCTTTCCTCATGTCCTATCACTGGCCACCACAGAGATGAGATCAGTGCCTTTCCCTCTGCTGGCCCCCTGGAGGAAGGTGTAGCCTGTGGTGAGGTCACTGTTCTGCAATGAGGTCACCCCTCAACCTTCTCTCATCGAAGATGAACCAACTAAGTGACCTCAGCCACTCCTCATAAATCTTGCCCTTGAGGCCTTTCACCACATTGCTCATGTTTGAGTAGTTTGATGCCCTTCCTATACTGAGATGCTCAAAACTGCACAGAGTAGCTGAGGTGTGGACGCTGCCCCAGTGCAGTTAGGGTGACTGCCATGCTCAGATTAGCAGTGTACATGGTAGATGTTAAATCTAAACTGCTCACTTAGGTTCTGCTTAGAGCTCAAGAGGAGGGACAGACAAGTCCCCGGGAAATTAATCTCATCTAACCTAATACAGATGTGGTGCTTTGCACCTTAGACACTATCCTCTCTCCACAGAGGATTCCTCTACAACTATTTTAGAATATCTATTTAACATTTAGAACTAACTAAAGATAGGCATATTAATCTCAAGATGACTATTTTGCTCTCATATGATACTGAAATCATGTGAGTAAATAATTAATTGCTGAAAATACAATGCACTGACTACCTTGAGTGTTGATGGCAAAATCCTAGTCCCCAGTGCCCCATGATTCAATATGGCAGTGCATATACCTCACTTCAAATGATGTTTTATGTATATTTAAGTGTTTTTATAGGGAGCTGAACATAGACACTCCTCTTACTAGTGTGTTCAGTAATAAAATCTGCTTTTATTTCCTGCCTTCTTCCTCCACGAGTTCTTAGTTTCACTGTTAAAGCAAAGACATTAACAATTACCATGGGCATTTCCTGGGGTTTTTCTTGGTTTCATGCTGGAAAGTTCATTTAAGCAATTCTTTCAGATTTCCCAAAGTAGCAATGAACTATATAAGGGAATCAGTTGCCCACTGTGCAAACACATGGAAACACTGCTAATTACAGGCTTTTACCCCAGTTAGCTATGAAAGGGATTCAGTGACAGTCATTCTTGAATATCATGCTAAGCTATTACTTTTACATTATTCAGGAATTAAGAGCTTTTCCAGAATACATAGTACCACAAATCTTTACAGATTCCTTTACAGGTTCCTCCAGTTTGTAATATCAAATTTTATGTATTACATAGTTTAAAATTTAACCTGTGATTTGACCAAAACAAGGTGTCTTATCCCTATTTTACAAAGTTAATGGAAAAATGTGTTGTATTACATTCTGAACTGGTTGGATAGTTTGAGTCCCACATTTTTCTTACCTGTAAGATCTCTGAGAGGTACATGCGCCGCTCATCATTAGCTTTGTGGTAAGCCTATAGTAAAAACAAGATATAGGCTATCATTAAGCACAAATTTTAAAAGATGAATCATACAGAAGATTCAAATATACAGCAGAGCCTTTTTCCAGTGACATGTTTTGTGGAACTATTCAATTGTGTGTTTCACACACACTGTCTGTTTGTTGCACAACATAACAGCTTTTATAGATTAGAAGGATAGCATGATTACAAACCTTTGCTTCTTGTTCCAGTCTAAGTTCATAGTCCTTTAGCTGACTCTGGAGACTTTTCTTCTCTTCTTCTAGCTGTTTAAGAACCTCCTTTAAGGAATCCTGTGGTTATGGTAAATAAAAAAATGTTTTACAATTATTTCCATTCTGTATAAAGATGTCACCACCATAGTCCTTATTCTTCAAGCACAATGACGTTTGTCATCCTCTTTGGTTCCTGTGCATTTTTTGTTTTCATGGTTCTGGCTGGCACACAGCAGAGACAAAAGGAATTAACCATATGCTACAATTTTCATCTATGCACTACACATTTCCACTGTGTTAAAATGACGCAGGTACCATTTTCCACACTGCTGCTCCTTGGCAGATTAGCAAAGTCACCTTGCGGTTACCAGTCAGAATTGCTCCTTTGCTCTAAACAAAATTCTCACTGATGGCTCCTTTTTAGTAGGAAGATTTCACATCTTATCAGCACATCCATTTTCAAATCATTTGCTGAGAGAGCTGCTGGCCTGGTTGAAGAGGCACATGGGATGTCAAAGGTAACTCACATCAACTTGGCTAGAAAGCAGAACTTTGTGGGGACACTGCCTTAGGTGTGCAGACATCTACCTTATCTACAGCGGGAATGAGTAAGAGCAGTAAAGTCCATTTTTGGTTACTGGCACTGGCCAAATCATTGATTGCTATGTAACAGAAGTAAAACACACACCCAAGCAGATCCTCCTCTATTTCTAACACAGGAAATTGCTTTTCATAATCCCATTCATAATTTGATCCATTCCATCCAGTAGAGACATTCTTATAGAAGGCTCTAACGTAGGGTTTCCTCCACCAAGCTGAGGAACAGTGCATTACAACAAGGAGGAATTTGGGCAAACATGCCACGAGGCCTGCGTGGATGAACAAGGAGCTCCTGAACAAACTCACACACAAAAAGGAAGCCTAGAGAGGGTATAAATATCAGAAGACTGATAGTCTGGAAGGAATACAGGGATTGTTTGAACAGTCAGGGATCACCTTAGGGAAAGCTACAGCCCTGACAGAACTAAACCTGGCAAGGGATGTCAAAAGCAACTAGAAAAGCTTCTACAGGTACATTAGTGATAATAGGAAGTCTAGAGAGAATGTGTACCCTTTCCAGAAAATGGATTGAGAGCAGTCTTGAGAAGGACTTGGGGGTCTTGGTAGATGAAAACCTTGGCATGATCTCGCAATATCGCTTGCAGTCCAGAAAGCAAACCGTGTCCTGGGATGCATCAGAAGAAGTGTGGCCAAGAGGTCGAGGGACCTTTCATCTAATCATCCTAATGACCTCTTAGTACACCACGCTGGAGCTCAGCCTTCTTATGGCTGGAGAACAGAACTAGCCTACAGTATGCAGTACTCCAAAAGCCCTCTCACTGCTTTGAACAATGTCAGTGATGCTTCTTTACCTGTATAAATTCAGGATTGCATTTTCCTTTTGCACAGCTGCACAATGATGGCTCACAGTCAACAAGGCATGAGATAGAAGACCCAGATGCTCCTCTGCAGTTCTATCCTATATCTGTAACATAATTTCTTTACTATTTTATAAATCCTTTGGTCTATACTATTAAATTTTACTCCCATTTTTAATAATCTACCTAGACTTCACAGTCTTTCTTTTTCTAAACCACGTCCAGATCCCAATTATATTATATAATTGATTTCAGGAGAGAGGTATCATAATCTAATTCTACTTTGTGTATCAAGGTCATGCATTAAATATTAAGATTCATCCTAACCCTGGTCCTGGAAGACCTCTGCCTGTACTCTCCCAGCAGACTCCTTCACTAATCACTGCTATCATGTTCCATTTGCCATCTCTTTACTCCTTTAACAAATCCACTCATTTTCATTTTCTCCAATTAATCAGTCACCTCCCATGTGATATAATATCTTTATCAGAGGTCACAGTGAGCAAGATTACTATATTTATTGTGACAACAAATCTATTGCTTTATCACTGAATGTCAACAGGTTTGCCCACCGTGAGCCCCTTTTAATATATCCATATTTCAGCTTCACTTTGCAACAACTATTCCTCTCTTTATCTTAAAACTGAAAAAAAGAAGTGCTTTTCTCCAGTGCACACAATGTGCACATGTTTATTAGAACCACTTGCAATCAGATCAGTGATGTGACAAGCCAGTTCTTTCAGAATCCTAAGACATGGATTACCCATTTCCCTCATTTTAAGCATATCCAACTCTTTGAGTTTTCCTTAGAACTTGTAATTTCTTCTTCCAGGTACTTGCTGACATTAGCTATTTTTTCCTTTGTTTCTGCCTTTACTTAAAACTTAGGCAATATATAAATGTTTAATTTAAAGTGAATGAATTCATGATCACTTGATCCGACAAGTTTTTTGACTGGCTTTTTTGCAATATTCTTGTAGATTTTAAAATATCATTGTCTCCTTTTTATCTAGTATTTTCTGTTAAAATGTATTAATTACCCACTGAGTTTTGTGCTTCAGCATTATTAGCACTTGGTTTTTAGTGTTTATTTACAAGTATAACATATGATACAATTTCTGGCAGTAATTTAATAATATTATATCCAACTTAATCCGTCCAAATATTATATTTATATGTATATTTGACTGGATGGATGGGATTTGGTCTGAGATGAGGGTATCTCCATTTGAGTGTCCAAATGTGAACTGAACTCCTACTAAGAGTCAAAGTGAAGACAATCAATTATGTGCAGTGATTCATTCAGCTAAGCAGCTAAAGAGCCCAACTCAGTTCCATCTGAGATGTTTTAGAGAGCCCAAGACATTCATGTGTGGCAGATATGACACATGGGTTACACAAGACACATGTCCTTCTGGAGCAGTACTGGGCTACTGTGCACTGAAACATCTGCAAGACTCTGTTTACACAACCATTCCACTGACGACGCCAACCTAGATAAATATAGATACAAATCTCTGTACTCAGCTGAGTTATTAATACAACCGTATTAATAAGACCTGTGCTGCCTGTAGGAATTAAAAGACCTAGTCAAGAGGTAGACATCTATCTATATATATAAAAGTAAATATTCGTGTCCTAATATTTAAGAGAGTCGTATTGTTTCAATGTACATTTCAATATTATTTCTCAATATTATTGTGACTAAACTTTGTTTTCCAATCCATCCTCAAGATGAATTCATCCAAACAGCTGATGAAGAAAGAATCAACATTATTGTCAAAGTCTCTCACATCTGCAACATACCACATCTATCTCTGTTTTGTTCTTTCCTGGCAAGTGTGTACCTTTAATACTTGTTATCCCTTCATGTTTTTGCTATCAATGCTATTACATTCCTGGTTAGTCAGGCTCTTCCATTTGTTTGCTTAGGTCTCCTGTGTAAAATAAGTATCTGTTTCAGAATTTTTGTTTCTTTTTATTTCTAACACAATCACCTCTTTAGTCAGAATAGATGAAACCTCTCCTTTTTATACTGGTTACTTGACCATTCCCTTAATAATAAGTTATTTCTTCTCATGGCCTTAATGCTTTGCTAGGCCTTTGTTTACCAGATTTTCCTGGTAAACACTGAAAGGAAGATAACCATTGTCCAAATATTTTCCCCTTCTTTTTCCATGGGAATTTTTAATGTTTTCCCTATTTATCATGGTAATCTCAGATCCAGAAGGCCAGTATCCATATATGGTTTCTTTCTCAGAGAGTTTATGAATGCTTGGTACTGGTAAAAAAATTACATCTGACTGAAGTCTCATCTCTTTTCTAGCATCTGCAGATCATTGAAACTTTTGTTATTTTGCATAATTTTCTGCTGACATGTTACTTATTTGGCTCCAAATTTTATTTTTTATTTTAAAAGTTCTGGGTTTTATGAAGATTTCCCTAGTTACGTTTTCTGTTAAAATCAAGATTTTGCAGGAGCATGGCAAAAGGCACAGTACTTTTAAAATATGTTGCAAGCGAGAATAACCTCTCCCACTGTTCAAAAGAAAAAAAGAGATAAAGAAGAGCCATATCTTTGAAGAACATTTTGCACGTGACTGAACTGTTATTAACTTTAATCTGTTACAACAGGCATACTGGAGACATGAAAAGAATTGAGGGGCTGTTACAGGGTTCTTTTCCTAATTAAAGCAGAAGTACCTTGGATGCAGATGAAATCTTTGTCCAAATACAGAAAGCTCCTACAGTCAATTCAGACAATGTTGGCCAATTCAAGGAGAAAAAGTAAGCTGCAGATTAAAGAGAAGACTTGGCTTAATTCCACCAGGGTCATGTGCTATTTCATTTCAACCTCAGCGTCTCTACAGAATTAAACAATACAGATAGAGAAGACCTTAGCACTGTCAAACTAGGAAACTAAATTTTTTTGCCTTCTTGACCTCACTGCACATTAAAGATTACAACCATGTGACAGCATATTTTGTACAACGTATTTTGTACCACCTACTACATATTTGTATCACCACAGTAAACTCAAACACAATAAATACAGAATTTCATGCTGCTCTCCAGATTTGTTCTATGCAAATCCACAGCATACTATTTATTTCCTTACTAGATTGCCCATCAGTGTTATGTAAGACAGCAAGACTTGGTGTCGCAGCTGTTACTTACAACAGAGCAATTTGGTATCTCCTCAGTGATGGTACTCATCTAATTTCTTTGAGTTCTTTCACTTACAAAGTAAACTACTTTTAGATCTTTTTTTCATTAGTCCTTTCAGAAGCACGGTCTATTTTTTGCTGCCAGTGCAGCTGGTCCACTGCAGATGCCTGGGCATTCATTCAGCTCTGGAGCAAGGATGCTATCCAAATGCAAGCAAACAAACGGTGCACTACACTGCTTCTGACAAGCAAGCAGATGAAAATAGGTTGACAATGTGATTAATGGCATACAGTTATCACCCCTACCTTATAAACTGTAATAAACCCATGCTTAAAAATCTCTTGGGAAATAAGAAAGCTATAAAATATTCCAAATTTACAGATTGGGAAGTGAAGCCCAAAATCAAATTAGGACTGGAGTTGAAATTGCACTTCAGACAGAATTTAACATCCTAGTGCTAATAAAGCAGTCTATACAATGTCTTATATTCTTCACATCTGCTTTTGTAAAATAACAGGGAGGCATCTGAGCTGTTGCTGCTGCGGTCGCCCATAAGCACAAGCTGAATCAAGCTGCTTGGTTTGCTGCTGAAAGCCTTCATGTAGTCTCAAAGCAAAGCATCCTGGTGGTCATCCCTCTAACAGGGCACACTCTGCCAAGGATGCTCTACATACATTACCTGAGGAAGAAAGCCTCTTCTATCTAACAGCCTAAAATTTAATCCAGAAGTAAACTAGTTGAGTTACATTTTAGTTCTCTGCTTCCCAAGACCTTGCATTCCTGTATCTCATATCCTGACAATGCCCTTGCCACCATCAGGCTGAAAGGTCATGTCTATTTCTGGAAAGGAGGCAGGATTTCAGGCACAATTCTTGGGGGGTTTTTTGCCAGCTTCCCATTGGTTTTCCATCTCTAATATGCAATCTGTTGTGAATGTCAATCTAGCTGCTTTCCTCACAGCTAAAACTTAGGAAACTTACTCAGCTAACTCAGCCTGGGAACGTCTATTTCTGCATCCATGAACCTAATTGATAATACAGGGCTCAGTATGGCAGTACTGAAAGTCTTGTGAAAATCTTGTGACACATGCTCCTACTCAACCAAAACACCTCTCCAAGTCCCCACACATTATAGAATGCAATTTCAAAACCAGATACTAAGAAATTTTAAAGGGCAAAACTTCAAAGAGATTCTAGAAGTCTACTTTAGCCAGGACTGGTTGTAAGTTATCTCCCACCCCTACTTTAACGGCAGTAATCGGAGAAATAGCAGAATCTTTATATATCTGAAACTTTTAGCTGCTGTACATCAATACAAATCAAGAAGCGAGAAACATCAGCATATAAACTCAGCCTAATCATAAAAACTAGATTTGCCTTTTCTGAATTCTGTGGGAAGCATGCAGAAAGAAGCCTCACTGAAAGATTCAGTTCTCTATTATCATGGTTGTATAATCAGCTTAGTGCTTAATAATGTAAAACAACACAAAATTTCATAGAAAACAGAACTTAAAGCATACAGTAACACTGACTTGTAGCAGAGTTCTTACATCACAAAAAAGCCTCAAAAAGCAAGGACCAGTGAGAGCTCAGGAGAACCAGAAGGAGGTTCCCAGCTAAGCAGATTTCCCCCAGAATGAGAAATTCGCAACAAAACTCCAGGATGAACCAGAATGATAAGTTCTGGAAAAGTTTTTTAGAAGTAGTTTAACTGAATATTGATTTTTTGTTTTTTTTAAAGATAGATTCATTACAGGTTCTTCTGCTAAGCCTTGAATAGCTGGACATCATATGCCTGAAAAGAAGACATAAGCTAACTAAGGCATTTAACCTGAATGTAAGATTCTTAGTTTTCAATACATCATCCATGTCAAACTACCCTGAGCAAGCTGATAAAAAGCTAAAAGACATGCTGAGATTTTAAATGAATACTTCCTTTATGTAACAGAAGTTTGCAGTGCTTAGCATGATTCACTCTCAGAGCAAAGACATTAATCTTGTGTCCAGCAGTGACGAAGCCCAGAGTTTCACGAAGGGAACACCAACTCTTCAGTTCTTTTTTTCACACCATTTCCTTTTCACTCAACAGAAGTTACACTTTTGGCTTAACATTGCAAGAAAATAAAATTATATGGAAACATGCTGCAACTGAATTTTAAGGCCACCCACATAAGTTGTTCTCATTCTGGATTTTTCCTTGCCCTGCTCTCAGTGGCAACACAGGTGACAATTTCTAACAATCATTTCATAACAGACCAGGTGACAAATCCATGACATCATCAAGCAGCTCAAACTTGTTTTCATCAGAGCCTTGTCCTTGCAGATTATTACGGCAATTTTGCTTCCTCTTTAATTTTTCTCCATGACTTAGAACCGAAACAATATATCTGTCAGCTGTGTTGAAAAAAAAAGCAACACAATATTCTACTTGACATTTTTAATTAAATTAAGTTTTGTTTAGAAAATAAGCTCCCTTCCCTCCAACATGAAGAGTTGACATTCACCAGCTGATTTAACTGAATCCTTTAACATATAATTTTAAACTCATTAGGAGCAAAAACTAATAATACATTGTTAGCTTTACTGAAATGGAAATTGATTTTAGATTGATATCAATAAATTCACGAGTCATATATTACAGAAAAAAAATTACACTTAAAAATTATTTAGCATAGCATATTTCTCCATGAAACCTGCACTTGATAAATATCCACCAGATCCTGCAGAAGCATCAGGGCAGGCGAGGAAAGGCTCCATGCACTTGCCTAAATGCCAAGTGCCCCCTTGTGGTCGGCATCATCCTTAGATTCCAAATGAGGCGCACAGTGGAACTGCTTCAGTGCACTGTAAGGCACTAAAGGGGTGGGATGCTCACTCCCTAAATCCTTATTTCAGTGGTCTCTCAGTGGTTGCTCACAGGGGTTATCTGCAGGGGAAATTATAACAGAGTCTTCTAGGGCTGTGGTTCAGACTGACAGAACAAGGCAACGCTGACTCTGAAATGTCTCACTTAGCATCTTTCCTGGTAGGCCTGAAAAAGGCTGGATATCACTTCCTTACGTATTTTCTCCAGAAGATATCCCAGAATCCCCATCAACTGATAAGGAATACTAGAGAGCAGACAGATAGGAATGTCACTTGACTCCATGATTTTTCTCTGATTCTTTTCTTTGAAACACAAAGTATATTCTGCCTCTGGGCACACCACAAAGTGATTTGAGTAAAACAGTCTCCTGGTTTGTGCAAGGCCACCAGGAGGAACAACTAATGCCAATACGACAAAGAAAAGTAAATCCAAATCAAAAAGGTCTCTTGGATGCATTCGAAATATTTATTTGAGGTCAAATGGAAGGAGCAGGAAGGAGAAGTCTGTGAGCAGGCAGGATAATATCTTAGGGCATTCAGACCAGAGACAGAACCTTCTCCAAAATACTTCCAAGTTTCATGAAAAGCTAGAATACCCAATTTCTTCTTTCCATACAGCCACTGATGACTTAATTCAGGAAGAGCAAAAAGGTTCATTTAATAATCACTGGCTAGGAGAACTGTCAACATTTCCTATGCCATTATAAGTGCTGATGTTCCCTATAGGCAGTTATCAACACCTACTGAAATACAAAGTCTTCACTGCATGTTTTCACAAACCCAACATTCCCTTCCTGTCATATTGAAATCACATATGTCTCCGGTGTGACACTGCCACACATTCCACTTATAGTTTAAAACTGACAGCAAAATTCCGGAGATGGTTGGTTGAGGCAATCAGTTCTGTGGTCACTGACTTCCAGAAAGGCAGCTTTGCAAAGCAAGTATCTGGCCCTTAATGTCAGAATTTTCTCATCTATGGTGCTGGACATTATGAAAAAAAATGATGATTTATCACAGAAGCCCTGGTTCCTGGGCTCATCTTAACTGGAGCGTTGCTAAGGCAATGCTATCAGGAGTGTGCTCTTCTGAACTGATTTTGCAGTATGCTTTTCAGTATTTGCATATTAAAGCTGCTATCTAAGGATTCATTCTTGCAGAAATGGTGAGACAGAAAGGAATAGTTTTCTTTCTGCTTATATGGGAAATTATGCTTAGCAGAGAACATGTATTTTAACAAAACTCATTTTATGAAAAAAAGCAAACAAATGAAAGCAGCATGTTTAAAAGAAACAAGTAAAATTCACATCATGTTATACTTTAGAGAAAATGCATTCCTTCTGTAATTATTTCTGAAGTACTGTATGATATTTGTATTATTCACTGGGACATAAAGGAAATTACTGACTAAACAGTTTTCAGTATTGGAACTCCCTTGTGCTTGTCAGTTATTTTTAATCTGCCCTCAGTACACAAAAATTATTTTCTAAACGATGGCAGCAAGAATTTCTGTGTTCAATGTATTGGTTCTGCATTTACTGCTATGTAACACCTACATGATTTTTCTGAATCAAAGAAGTATTATATCAGTATAAGGACTTAAGAATGATAACTGTATATTTAAATGGTGTAGGGGTGTTTTTAATAGAAAGAAATTATTCATCAGTACAATTCTAATTTTAAAGCAAAAATAGTGCAAGCCATCTGCAACAATTATTGCAATTTATCAACACAGAAAATCCTCTGTGCTTCCTTGTTCATCACTCCAGAATTTGCAGTTGTATTCTTCTCTTTCATTCAGGTTTTTATAGTTTGCTGACTGCCAGGGTCCCTGATGACTAATCTTTTTTAAATTTTTTTCCCTGTAGTGCTTGGTATCAAGAAAATATTTTATGTTACCTATGTCTAAAAGGGTTGAATTACTCTACAGACATGTTTTTCTCCCTCTATTTACTATAGTAGGACTTCAAATACCTACTTGAGTGCGCTAAATCTCTTCAGTATCTTTGAGATAACTCCTCTGTTAAATACAGCTGAAATTGTTTAGTAAATTAAGAATTATTAGAGGTCCTTACTTAGAAGGACATTAGACATTAGACATTATTAAACCCTAACTATAATCATAAATTTCTTGGTAACACATGTTATAAATACTTGAAAATAATATTTAATTTTCTAAATATGTTGCTCAAAACAACACCTACTGTCTACTGTTGCCACATTCTTGAAACTGTATCATCTTGCTGAAAGAACCACTTTTCAGTCTTTCCAGGGAGCTTCATACAATCACAGAATCAACCTTTTTGTGATCATCAAGACCAACCATTAACCCAGCAGTGCCAAGTCCACCACTAATGCATGTCCCAAGGAGACACAGTATGTGTCTTTGAAATACTTGCAGGGATACTCAACCACTTCCCTGGGCACACTGTTCCAGCTCTTGACAAGCCTTTCAGTGAAGAAATTTTTCCTATGCAATACACATAGGAAGCATATTTTCATATAGGAATATATTTGAAAGCTGAATATCATAGTGTACTTTTGATTTTACAGACACACTCGCGATGCTTTTTATACCAACTCTCATAATTTTTGCTTTGCACAAATGTATATTAATGACTGGATGAAAACTCTTTGTTTTTCTACCCACTGACATCTGCTCTTTATTCTCATCTGTGAAGAAGCTAAATATTCTCCCCTAATCCCCTGAACAACTCTCAAAGACCACAAAAGAATTTTAACAAACGTAAATGCTTAAACACCACAAAATTATCTGTTTATTTTTACCCAATGTTTTATGTTCTATAATTGTATCTATTTAAAGAAAATCAGCTCTGCATTCTCCAAGAGTATCTGTAAACAAACACTGAATTTTCTGATTGTTTCAGTAAAAAAAAAAAAAAAAACCAAAACCAAAAAATCAGCAAAGCCCACAAAATACCTCTGCCTTCTTCTGCTCTTTCCATCTCCCAAAAATCAAAACAAGGAAAAAATTAAATATTTCACTAAATCCCTAAAGCACTTTCCTTTTCTTTCTGGCTAGCAAACAGGAGGTTTTATTAACTCTAATGAACTGGAATGAAATGGAATAATGGAGGAAGGACTTGAAACTGCATGGCACAGCACATGGGCTCCAGACTTTCCTAGGCTTCACTAAGCAAGCCTAGGACTCTTCAAGCTGTCTTCTAGACTCCTTCTGGCAGTATGAATCTTTCAGTTGTGCTGGCATTCTTCCCTTTATGGGAACAGTAATCAAACCTCTCAGAACCATAGCTCTTGGTGAGAAAGCAATGCAGTACTTAGTAGGAATTAGAAATTGGTGGGAAAGGAGATTATCTCACTGGAGTGCCTGGCAAGGTGTAATTGGATTGGTTAAGAGAGTACTAGCAATTGGATGGAAATAAATAGTTGTGATACTGTAAGCATGCATGCCAGGCTGTGCTTTACAGTTTGACAGAAATAACATTATCCAAAGCAGACTCTGCTGTACATTTTCTAGATCAGTGTTCTGTCTTCAAGACTTTTCTTTGAACATAATCCCAGTTGTATTTTCAGATGAACTCAGTGAAACAGGAAAGTGGGATGGGGAAGATTTTATTCTCTTTTCAATTGGCTGTTACAGAAAAAATCTTGCCTACCTACAAAACACCATGGTCTCTAGGACAACACTAAAACTGCCAAAAATCTTGGCTGTCTGAAAGCCATGGATCAGATCAGAAAAAGCAGTTAATTATTCATACCCTGCTTACAGCAGATAATCATCCTTCCCACTAACAGAGCATGCAGCCTCCTCTAGGGTCACTAAATTCCCATAAATCTTAAGAATCTGAAGCACAAAAAAAGTCAGATGGTAACACTTCTGCAAGTATAAGCAACAGGAATAAAAATCATAACAGCCCTGCTTCATAATGTTCTTTATCCCTGCTTATGTTAGGCATTATTACATCTTTATCTACCTTCCCTATTTCTAGAAGTGGGTAAGAAAAAGAAATAATGTCTTAAGACTTCAGCAGATGACAGGCTATGGAAAAAGCAGTTCTGAATCTAAAATGATTTTTACTTAATTTACTGCCTTTAGAGGACAGAATTACCATAATATTTCCTGGGGTTTTTTTCTTGCCATTTTCTCCTCAAGATTGCGGAAAAAATATTTTCTGCTGTGTTGAAATACAGGACATGAAGAACAAGTGCATTAAGAAATGAAATTTAAAAAATAAAAACAGATACTTCCTCCAGTGATGCAAAAATTTACTGTAAAATGAAGAGTTTTCCTGTGACTGTATTACGCAAAATGTTACTGCAACTATTCATCTAGGTTATCACAGCTGATACAAAACGATGAGTATTTAACTGATACAACAGAGGATTGTGTTGCCATTCAGAGGGACCTCAAGAAGCTGCAGAAATAGGCAGAGAGAAATCACATGGAGTGGAAATGCAGAGTCCTGCCCCTGGGGGAGAAATAATCCTAGGCACCAGTATATGCTGGGGCTGACTGGCCGGGAAGCAGCCTGGGGGACAGTGACTTTGTGGTTCTAGTGAACAAGGCGACCACTAGAAAGCGATGCACTCCTGCTGCAAAGGTGGCCAGCAGCTGCCTGGGCTGCATGAGAAAGATGTTGCAAGCAGGTCAAAATGGGTAATCCAACCCTTACCCTTAGCACCTGTGAGGTGTATCTGAAGTGCTGGGTCTAGTTCTGGACTCTTCAGTACAAGAATGATACAGAATTCCTGGAGCAAGTCCAACACAGAGTTATGAAGATGATTAAGACACTGGAGTATCTGACAGATGAGGAAAGGCTGAGAGATCTGCAACTGTTCAGCCTGGGGAAGAGAAGGCCCAGGGGTTCTTAACAGTGTGATGTTAATATGAGATGGGAAGGAATGAAGAAGAGGGAGCCAGGCTCTTCTCAGCAGTGCCCAATGACAGGGCAAGAGGAAGACTGTAACAGATGGAATTCCATTTGGTCACAACTGAAGACATTTTTTACTGTGAGAGAAGTTAAACACTAAATGATTCCATGAGGTTTAACGTTTTCCCATTTATTCAGAAATCTAGTCCAGCTATTCCATCTCACATGCATTACTGCAGATTCAATTATAAAACCTTCACTGAGTTAAAAATTTCACTACATAATTCTTCCCAACATTCAGGTGTTATGTACTTCCTACTGAAAGATTCTACTCTGTATTTTATAAAAAACTGCACACATGAAACAATAAAAACATAAGCAGGACTGATTGTTTTGGCTTCTAGACCATGCTGTTGCTATTTTTTGTAATGAAAAAACAAAGACTATATGTTTTCCAAATAGACACTGATTTGTTGTTAAGCCAACTAAACATCACAGTACTTACCACAGGCATTTTATCAAAGGTGCGAACAATGGACAGTTTATCTATAAATAAGCAGAAAATGTGACCTGTTTATATAATTTCAATGTATAATCAGTAATTCTATTGGAAAAGTTATGAATATCCATTTCTACCTGCTGGATTTCCACGAATAAGCTCCACCTTGTCTCGAAGAATATTAATTTGCCTTTCCAGCTGTTTATTCAATTCTACTTGTGTCTCATATCTGGTTTTCCATTCATTATCTTAAAAAAAAATACAGAATTATTATATTTCCCAGATTAGTTCATATCATTTTAAGCAAAAGCAGTTTTTAAAACTGTTCATTTTAACTAACTGGAGACTGAGAAAGACTCCACTTAGTAGTCCTCATAATGAGGATCTTTGCATATAAAAGAGATGGAAAATATAAATCAAGGAAAATTTTCACTAGGCTTACTGTGGTCAGAATATTAACCAACTCTGTGAATTTATATTATTCATTAATTATTAATAATTAACAAAAAAAAGCTAGCATGGCCACATGTAGCATTCCTTAATCCTTAATGTGAAGCACCACAGCTAAAATAGTCATGTTTGAAAAGTGAAGACTTAAACTTCTAAATAAAAATTTGAACCCCTGTAGATCCTTTGCAAAAGAATTATTGTTCTGTGTTTCTTAATCCATTCGGAAGACTGTTGTAATTCACTTACCTTCATTTTCAACACTGTTAAGACTTTTTTCCAGTTCTGTTACAGTGTTTCCCAGTTCAAATATTGAGATTTCAAGCATCTGCCTGTGGTATTAAAAGAAGTCAATAAATATTGCAATAGCCAATAAATGGCTCTTCTACTAATCATATTATAGAAATTAGAAAAAAGTAGATCAAATATATTTTCAGATGAAGTATCTATTGATCATTCCTATGTAGTTACATTACCTTGTCCATTTTTAAATGTATTTTTCTCTACGGATACTACAGCGACTTTAAAACAATGAAGCATTTCTACTTTGTGAATAAAATTACTTCCATAACAACCCAAGATAGATATTTCCCAAAATACAATAATTTTCTAGCAAATCATCAGAATTTAAAAAATGTAGAGGGGACACTGTCCCTAATTTTTCATATAAAAGAAGATGCTCAATGAGTATGTTTTTTTAAAACATACCTGAGAGATGAGCTATTTGAAATTCTGAATTAATACTTCATTTTGACTCACTGCTCAATGATCAATAGTCATTTTCTAAATTGCACCCATATCAAAACCAATCAAAACAACTGTTTTATGACTATCAGAAAAGAAAGTGAGTAATTAAAGTAAGATGAGCGTTTAAGAAAATACAGGAGCTGAAACCACCATTTTTTCAGTACCTTAATGCTGCAGGAAAAAATATTTTTGCCCATTGATTATTCCTGTATACTGGTCAGCCAGAAAGCTAGAAGGTACCATGAAAATCGGGCTCTTTCTGCTTTGGAAGGCATGACCAGAAGCAGGACGTAGCAGGGGACTTCGATAAGAGCACAACACATCTATGCATCAGACAACGTGCTGGGTGACTCCCATCCTTCAAAGTGGCCAGATGGTATTTTAGTGTGTTACAATGAATGCTATGATCTTGAGGTCATAAAGAGGAAATTACTGATAAGTCATTGACCATATTCATGACAACAGCCTGGTTCTTTGAGGAGATGTCTATGGAGAAATGTTCCTGCCTGTGAGATCCTGAGCAGACCACACCAGGATAGGCGCAAGCAAAACACAATGCACCAAAATGAAGAACGAGTTTGCAGTTTTGTCCTTTAAAGTTAAGTTTAGAAGGCCAAAAATTTTTAAAAAACCCAGTCAATGGTTCTTGGGTACTTCAATTTTTCAGTGCCCAAATTGAGGTATTCTAAAAGAACTGAAAACATAAACTCTGCAAATAAGGCCCTTTGGGAAATGCTTTACAATGCCAGTATGACGATAGATGTCTTTGAAATCTTAGCCTAGTTCATTAAAATATATAAGACAGAAAATTATCAGGCTGTAATATTGGGGGGGGGGAGGGGTTGATCATTGGGGTTTTTTAAAGGAAGCTTCCACTGTCAACACAGATCTTCATTTTCTGAACGTGTTCAGGAGAAATGCCCTTCAAGAAGTAGTTATCGAGCCTACAAGAAATCAAAGCTCTGATGACGGAGACTGATTACTGAGAAACTGCATCACCTCTTGCACTCCTTGTGCTCACATTCAGTTGGTGACGCTTCTTTCTCATAGCCTGAAACAGATTTCAACTGCAAGTTGCAGAAGCAAACCAACTGATCATAGGGAAATTAATAGGTAAGCTTTGAGAAAGGAGGGCTGAAAAGCTGAAATAGCAAAGAAATACAAAGAAGAGTAATTTAAGATAATTCAAGTATGTTTTCAGTGAAAGAGACACACTGGAACAGTAGGACAGACATCTTGAATGGCAAGGGAAAACTGGGTCTTCTAAGCTCTCCTTGTTCCATTGTTCTTTTTGTCCTAATCAACATTAAATTAGACAGGGGGCACATTAGCAAAAAAATAATGATGGTACTGGTAACTCACTGGAGACAAAAAGGATGAGGTGAAATCCAGCCAAAAATAGCCTAGAAACATGACTAAAAAAGCTTAGATGCAGGAAAACCAAAGGAAATCTGATTGCTGCTGCCTGTTTTCTCCCACTCCAAATAAAGGAAGCAGATGGCTAGGAAGAAGAAAGACAAAATCTTACTACATTGCTGCTATAATTTCAACACAAATAGATAGGGTTTCTGCAAAGCAGATTTCTCTCAAATTTTCAGAGCTTGGAAAAAAAAGAAATTATGATGACAGTGAGTGCTAAAATGGGATTTTTGAAAGGAAGTAACACTGAAAATTAGAAACAGTCAAAGCTGTAACCAGACCTGAGCTGCATCAAAATGAAATTGTTTTCCTTTACAAAGAAATCTTAACTAAGTACTCAGAGGCAGAGGGTTAACACAGGAAGAATGAAATCTTTAAATGCAGTGTTTCCAGTTTTCAATTTCTGTTACCATTTGAAGACTTTATACAAAATTTCTTTCATTAGATTTTATTATTCTTTCTGCACCATAAACAAGACTGGAAGCCAAATTCCAATTATATTTTGTTCTGATGAATATATGTACAGAAATGGTAAATTGTCAAGTGTCACATTGTAATTGCTACACTGACAGAAAGTCTTTTTTCCATGTGGCAACAGAAAACAGGTCTTTTTAAAAAATATAATTGTAAATAAACATTTAATACTTCAGTAGCATCCAGAATGCATCCAGGGTGAAACCACTCTATTTTAGTCAGTGTATATTCAGCAAAATGCAATCCCTGCCCTGACAGAGGACGGATGTAGAAATAAATCACTTTGAGCAGCTTAGTAAATATTTCTGGGGTTTAATGTATTGGACTATTTTGCATTTCTGGAGTTATTTCTAATAGTGATAGGAAGTGAAGGTCATGCCATGTATCTGTTAGTCAATTCAATGTAGCTGTGTATAGCTGCCTGCCTGCCCAGAGACTTGGTCTGTACTTAGAGGAACTGCACTGTGATTTTACCTGCCACCTCACATGTGTTAAACATAATTAGACTATTCAAGGCTTATAAATCTTCTCTATGTCAATAGAAAATTTACAGTCATCACAGAACAAAGCCTGTAAATCCTCAAACCTCACATTTAAGTCACCATGAGAACCTAACTGCATCCTTGCATACTAAGCATAACAAAAAAGCTCTTGTGAACAAAAGGAAAAAAAAATGTGCAGTTCAGATAAGAAGGCTCTGATTGAGACTACAAAAGAGAAATAAAAACTGCAAGATTTCTTTTTAAGGCTGTCTACAGGTGTTATTTTACTCAACCACGGCAACCACTTAGGATGAAAACCACTTTCCTGCACGTTTGGCCACCCAGATCTGGATATCTGGAATGTGAATCAGGCAAAAGGCTGCCTGAAGCGATTTTCTATAGTGGAGAGAGAAACTCAGGAGAAAGCTCAGGAGAAGCTCAGGGCGAGTTATCAGTTCTAGGGCATCAGCTCTATAATACGGCAGAGCTTTACTGAGTGCTGTAGAAAAGAAAATGCACAGATGCCTTCAGAATCTATGAACAAAGCAGAAACAATATTGCAGAGCGCAGAGGCACCACATGGAAGAGCACACACAATATTGAAAGCTATGGACTCCTGCAGCCAGCAGTGTGCTGGGAAAATGCTGCAGCTTTCCTGGCAAGGAAAGCCACAGGAAATGAAATCTCACAAGCTGAATTAACACACAATCCCATCAACATTACTAAGTAGCTGACATGCATAGATATATATCTTTAAGACCTCTTTGTCTAATAAGAAGTACACTGCAGTATTATACACCCTCTCTCTCTCCCTCAGAAACATTTGCCATGACATTTCCCAATCAAAATGTGTACTGAATCTTGATCACGACAATTCAGATTTAAGCTGACTTTCATTACAGTCAGAAAAAAATCTGAAAGCTTTCACAGTACTACATTCACAATCACTGAGAATCAGTAGGTACATTAAGAACAGACCCCTTATGGACAGGGATGATTCAATTTACTCTGTGAAGTAAAGATCTCTTCTTCATGACTGCTAAATGGTAGGTGGGCTGTCAGCAAACTGCCTGAATGGCAAAATAATCCGATATGCCAGTAAAAAGACAAGGGTGAGATGGCAGTGAAGGAATGCAGACATCTATCTGCAAGCCACTCATCCTCAGCTTGCTTTATACCCAAGGGAGAAAAACTGGCACCTCCTAGGGTGTGAGTCATCTCATGCTAGAACAGCCAGGCAAAGTAGGTCAGATGAATCACACCTTCAAAAAGCCTTTCTGTATTCATTGACTATGTATGCCACTGGTTTAGAAGAGATGTCTAACAAGCCTGGTCATTGGCAATTAGGCTGAATAAGTAACTCCTGAGAAATAGACAGTAATGTAACTGTTTATTTGCGCACAAAGGAAATAGCTGTAGAACCCAACTGGAGCTGAAAGTCTTACTGTCGTGCCATCACATTAAATGTTTTAATTAAATACATATTTTGCTTTTATCAGTAAATAAATCACCACAACTTGTCCTGGACTTTGGGTACAGTCTTGCAGGAGATCCTCGGGGATATTAGCAAGAACTTAAGGCAAATAAATAATCCAGACTTTCATTAATTTTAAAAAAAACAACATTAAAATCTGAGCAGTGAAACAAAGCCTTTACAATTCAACTTTTTACCTGAACACCAGTAATATCAGGATCATGTCTCAGGTAAAAGAACTGGTGCATGCAGAGGATAACAGATCTATTACCCTGACACACTACTAAGTCAGGAAACTTATTAAAGGGTTATTTGCTTACACATTGGTGCAAGTACGTCCAAGCTCCTTTTGGTGCCATTTTGATTCTGTTAATATTGGGGTTTCCCTTTCCATTCATGAATAAACATTTTATAAAGTCCACAATTGCAGGACTAGTTTGAAGAGGTATACAGCTCAGACACTGAAAGAAACACTGTTCAGGTGAAAAAAGAGTTTGACTAGAATGCTTGAAAATGGTATGGAAATGTAAATATTAACGATGTGAATTAAGGCAGCACAGGAGCTTCTGACATTTCCTGTTTTCATTTATTAACACTCAAAATGCAATAATATTGTTTAACATAGGGAAAAATGTGTAACTTCCTAAGCAATCTGGGGAAAACCCAATCCTACCAGGCATAAGCATCAGCAATCATCACAGCATTGAAAAAACTGCTGCTTAAGCAAGGGGACTGAGTGCTAACAGGAACAAGGCCTCATTCCTGCAAAATGCACTGCAGAGATGCCATACCTTCCCTGGAGGTCTGAGAGATATTTACTGACAGTAGAGAAGGGTAAAATCCAGCTTTTCAGTTTTACTCAACATTGTGGAAAGAAGTGTGCATAAAGAGTGCCTCATTATCCATTTTATTAATCTTCATGCAGTGAGCCATGCACCCATGTGAAGGTCTTCTCTGTTTTTACCCCAATGTGGCTTCCCATCCCAGTGTACTGGGCTTGCCTTGGACACATTTAATTCTCTCCACAGGGCTGGTATGGGACTATTTTTGGACTTGTGATGAAAATCATGTCGTTAACAGGGTCATGTTTTGGTTACTGCTGAGCATTGTTTACACTGTGTCAAGGCCTTCTCTGCCTCTCACCCCACCCCACCAGAGAGCAGGCTGGGGGTGCACAAGGAGCTGGGAGGAGGCACAGCCGGGACAGCTGATCCCACTGACCAAAGGGCTATCCCATACCATGTAGTGCCTTACTCAGGAATAAAAACTGCGGTGGTGGGGCTTGCTAGGGCTGCCTTGACTCAGCAAAGGCATTGGTCTGCTGGTGGTGAGCACCCGGGGTTTTTTTGCATAATTTGCTTTTCTTAGGTTTCCTTTTTTTTTCTTTTTCCTTTTTACTTATAAACTGTCTCAACCACGAATTTTTGCACTTTCACCCTTCCGCGCTTCTCTCCCGTACCCCACCGGGAAGGGAGGGAACGAGCAGCTGTGTAGCGTTGAGCTGCCTGCTGCGGTTAACCACGGCAGCCGGCCCTGTCTTCATTTTCGGCTGAGATGATGCATCCTGCTTCTTGGGGCTCCTGGCACCACTGCCATGCCTTGGGCCAGCCCTTGCCTGTG
>VZRL01004528.1:1492696-1531853 GCA_013397895.1 Origma solitaria | reverse complement strand
CCCCGCCGGACTCACTGCTTCCGCCTCTCCCGGCCGAGCTCCAGCGCCAGGCGCTCGGGCTCTGCCGCCCGACGGCCGCCGCCTTCCCCCATTGCCTCCGGGTCCCTCCCCGCTCGCATCCCCCGCGTCGCCGGCGTTGCGCGGGACGACGGCTGCGAGCGCCCGGCGGAGCCCGAGGGAGCGGCGTGCTCAGGCCACCCCAGCCCCGGCTCGGACACCCTTTTCTCCGCAGCCCCCGCGGCTCTCCCGCTGCCCGGGGAAAGCCGAGAGGGGAGACGGGTCCGGGTGCCACCGGCAGCCGCTACCGCTGGTAGCACTGGCACCTGCCCCGGCCCCGACGGCCGCCGCCCGTCCCGCTCGGCCGCCGCTGCTGTGACGGAGCCACGCTCGATGGAGCCGTTCTGCCCCTCTGTCCGGGGAAATGCCCAGCGTGGGGCTCGGGCAGCACCAGAAAGAGATGGGGAAAATAGGATATAGTTTGGCCCAGTTACAGAGTTTTGACCCTGTAGATTGAACTGTGTGCTGAACTTTTCATGACGTGGGGAAACACAAATGTGTGCAGATTTTTTAAAACATTTCTTCTGGGTGGGAAGTGGGCTTTAAATAAACTCAATGACCCACATGTGAAGGCAGGCAGAGTGCAGTGGATCCTGGCCTTATGGGGTGCCCAGCCCATCTTTCAGCACCCTTGATAATTTTGATCTGTGCTGTGCACAAATCAATGTGTAAGACCCTAAGCTGAGACAGAAGAGTTTAGAATAATTGGCCTTAATCATCATCACTGATCAAGTCAATGGTGTTAGTTAGTCAATATGTACTGGAAAATATTTTAATTATCTTGCATTGGTCTGGATTCATGCCTAAAAATGTTTGATGTTGCATTTTCCAAACAATGACTTTCAGATCAGTTCATAGGTTTCTCAAGGTAAATCATTATGGGGTAAACTAATCAGATTAATACTGCAAGAGTGGTATCACCACAGTCAGGTTCTCCCTGTCATCTTCTCTGGCTGCTTCAGTGCCAGCTCTTGACATTTGTGTGACTCTTCAACGAGCCACTACAGCTCCTGAAACATGGAAAACTTACATCAGGGAAAATGTTTAATGTTCTTGGTTTCTGCTGGTTGGTGATCCTAAGTGGCTCACCAGCTGTACAGAAAAGCACCAGACAGTGCAAGGGACAGGGTGAAACTGGGAACTTAGAATGTTAGCTTACTGTGCTATATAATGACAGTGTTGTGGATAAATATTAAAATTAATTAATCTTACCAAAAAATATTTTCAACTTTATTGACCCAGTCAGCACAAAAACGGTCGTAAGAATGGATGCAATGCAGTCATTTTTGAAAAGGTTTTACGGATGGCTACCAAGGAAGTTGGAGCTTATTTATTTCAGTGTAAAAGAGAAAAGATCATCTGATGCAAGAAGCGCTAAAAGGATTACATAGATCTGAATAACTAATTACCCAAGCCCAGTATGTGGGTTTTCCAGCTCAGAAAGATGGAGGAGCAGCAATGTTGGGGCCTTGCCACGTTTGTCTTTGCAGGCCCTTTCCAGCAGCAGTGTGCCTGGAGCTTGAGGCTTTTAGATCTCTGAACAGTAACCCTAGCCCCTGACGGCAGCTTGGCACTGGGCCAAGAGGTGCTCATCACCATAGGTGACACAGATTAAAAAGTGTGCAGTTGGCAATGGTGACACCTAGTAAGCTCCCGGGATCCCTAGATCCAGGGGTTTAACTCAGGGTTCTATTGCTCTCTCTTAGGGCAAAGGAGAATTCCTCAGCAGATATCGTCAAGAGGTAAAAATCACACTAAAGCTTCCTGCAATAAAATTCAAACTAACATGCTAAAAAGCAACCACTTTTAGCAAAGGATAAAATACGACATATAATCCCACAGCATTTTCTTGTTTTCACTTCAGTGTAGAATTTACCCCATTTTTATTTTAGCCTTTCCTTTCCTCCCTTTCTTCTCCCACCTCACCTTTTCATTTACTCTTGTGATTTCAAAAATTCAGTCCCCAGAATTTGGGCAACATTTGCTCCTTTGCACTGCACCTCATTTCATGCCAATCCATTGCCTTGTATTCGCTCCATTTCCAAATGTTGCCCTTTTTTCCGCTCGCCTTTCATTTGATCATATCCCTTGTCCCAAGTGCTTGTTACACTTCTCTGAATTCGGGATTTCATTTCCTTTCATGAAATTCATTTCATGAAAGGAAATGAAATCTTGCGATTTCAGTGAGGATCAAGTTGGCAAGCTTTGGTCCATTGCTCTGCACTTCAGCTCATGCCATGCCATTTGCTTGTTTGCACTCCGGTGTAGAATTTTCCCCTTTTTTTTCAGCCTTTCCTTTCCTCCCTTTCTTCTTCCACCTTGCCTTTCCACTTACTCTTGTGATTTAAAAAATTCAAGCCTGAGAATTTGGGCAACTTTTGCTCCTTTCCACTGCCCCTCTTTTCCTGCCAATCCATTGCCTTGTATATTTGCTCCATTTCCAAATTTTGCTGTTTTTTCCGTTTGATCATATCTCCTGTCCCAAGTGCTTGTTACACTTCTTCTCTGAATTCGGGATTTCATTTCCTTTCATGAAATGAAATAAAGAATTTCATTTCATGAAAGGAAATGAAATCTTGCGATTTCAGTGAGGATCAGTTTGGCAAGCTTTGGTCCATTGCTCTGCACTTCAGCTCATGCCATGCCATTTGTTTGTTTGCACTTCGGTGCAGAATTTTTCCCTTTTTTTTTTTTAGCCTTTCCTTTCCTCCTTTTCTTCTCCCGCCTCTCCTTTTCACTTTCTGTTCTCATTTCAAAAATTCAATCCCGAGAATTTGCGCAACTTTTGCTCCTTTTTTCCCAATCCATTGCCTTGTATTTGCTCCATTTCCAACGTTTCTGTTTTTTCCACTCGCCTTTCATTTGGTCATTACTATTTACTTGGGGTATTAGTGCACTCTTAACTCACCATTTCACAGTACCTCATGCTCACTAACGGAGCCATGTTTTTACTTTCTCAGGGAGAAGGTGTACTCTAATTTTCATTCAGTCATATATCTTTGAAAAGTGTAGGCTTTTCTCAGTTCAGTAATTCTCTTGTATGAATAGCAAGCCAAATGCCATAGCGCTACCACGTGCGGTGTAACAGAAACTGCTTTAACTCTTTATAACTTTGGTTATGCATTACCATTACTTGTACACAACATAAATCAGTATTGCCATAGTCAGTATTGCCAAAAGTCAGCCCTGAAAAGTTGTGAATTGCAGTCCTAAAGTGGTAGTGTGTCACACTGGAATTGCCCAGTCTAACACCTCACTGATAGTGCAACTGCAGGGAACTAATCCAGCAAGGTCTAATGACTGGGAGTCATCAAGTGGGAAGCTTGACTCTACGAAGAAAAAGCAATTGTAATTGCACTTATCTGATACATATTAAAGCGGGAGATGATTTTTGAGTCTCAAGTTATAACTGATGCTATAAGCTAATCAGTGAATTATTATCTTTGATGTGGGCTGAATTCAAAATTTTATGGTATCATTTAATCAAGAAACAAATTTAGAAGAGTGGTGCACTGTAGCTGCATTTAAATTTAGCTGCTCATTTTGCCTTCATGTTTCACTGAATGCTGCCTTTTAAAGATTCATATTGAAAACACATTTCATAACAAACCAATAATTTAAGTAATCATTCAGATTTAGGTGTTCATAACTTGCTGAGTGTACTGAATATTAACAGCAAATCTTTAATCAGTTACCATTTTTCTTGTTACCAGTTTTTGTGAACAACTGCTTCAAGATTAATTTAACCAGCCTGATGAATTGTTCTCAATGAGTGGGCACATTAAGAAAGCTCAGAAAGAGTCCTGGAATCGCAAGGAAATCCGAGAACAGAGGGCACAGGGGAACTGAGGGCTGTATCCCAGCCCACAGTGTACTCTAGCTGCTCCAGGAGACTTTCATTTGGCCTCTTCAGGATACTTTGAGGCCCCACCCTCACTCAGGGATTGCTAGGTGTCTTAACCAGGTAAGCTCTCAGGAACCAGGTCACTGTGCACATAAGGATGAGCCCAGACCACACTGGTTGTGTTGGAACAGCACAGCAGGTCTAACTCCACTTGATTGGTTTGGAAACTGGAGTGGGAGAAAACCAAAAGTGCCTGGTGGACTGAGGTCTTGTGTGAGCAGGTAAAACTTCAAATCATCCTTAATTTTAACAATCACAGCAGTAACATAGCAACACTTACAATACATGAGAATTTTCCTCCATTTCTGTATTCCCAATAAATCGGCTAAAACTAGATACATGAATACCACTAAAGGCATTATCATTGTTTTAAGGCTTTTAATGGCTTTGAGATCTAAAATTTTAGTAAGTACAGTTAGGAAACTTGGTCACAAAATAATGTGTTTTGAAAACAGGATTTTTTACTTGAATATGTAACTTCCGATTATATGAAGGCATTAAACAGCTAGAGTTACCTGAAAACAAGGTAGACCAGTTACTGAAGGCACAAATTAATTTTTACAAAGAAGTAGTTATTTCTGTAGCACTAGTAACTAAGGTTTGATGAATGGCTGTGTAGGTAAGGTGAAACTTGTGGATGTTGTATATTCTGACTTGGTACCAAGGACTTTGATGTAGTCTCCCACAGTACTTTTATAGCCAAATTGGAGAGTTCTAGATGGGATAACTGGGTCATAAGGCTGCTGGAAAACTGGCCAGGCCATCAGGCCTAAAGTGTAGTCATCAGCAGTATGACTGCTTGACTCTAGGATCAGTACCTGAGCCAATATTCTTAATTCCTGATTGACAACCTGGAAGATTGAGCACCTGCTCAGCAAATTTGATAATGAGTTGAGAGCAGCAGTTAGTACACAGGAGGAAAGGGCGACCATTCACAGTTGGGTGTACAGTCTGGAGAAACAGGCTGCTGCTGAGAGGAACCTAACGAAATTCAACAAAAAACAAGCGCAAAGCCCAGTATCTGGCATTGGTAAAGCCCACAGATCAATACAGGCTGGAGTAGTGTCTAGGATACAATGTTGTAGAACACACAGGCTTCCTGGTGAAGAAGCTGCCATGAGGTAAACACCGTGCAGCAAACAAAGCTGAAGGGCTCCTGGGCTGCCATAACAAGGAAATGGCCAGGAACCTGAGCTTTTGACTCCCAAACAAGTCCCAAGAGCTGCATTATGTCAGGAACTGACCTATGATCAGGCTGGAGAAGTGAAGGCATAAGGAGAGTTTAGTGCTGTCATTGGCTATGTAATACAAAAGTGTAAACAACATGGAGAAGCCAAGGTTTCCTCCAGTGTGCATGATGGAAGGATACGTACGGGAATGCACCTGAGCACATATAAAAATGTTTGGCTTAGTATTAGGGACTGACCAGAGTCAAGCTGGGCAAGGGTTGCCCAGAGGGGCCATGGAGTCTCCATCCCTGGAGATAATCAAAACATGAGCAGAAACGGTGTGGAGTACTGTGCTCCAGGCTGGACCTATTTTGAGCAGGAGGGGGGGTTATGGACCTGGGAGTCCCTTCCAAAGCTGGTCAGCATGTTTTTGTAGTGGAAGGTAGTTTTAGGAATTCTTTTTGAAGGAAAACAGATTCAGTCAGAGGACATTAATAAATGGGCTATTCCAAGTTGGTTTTAAACCAGCATTAAACAAACCAACCAACCCAACCTTGGAATCTAGAGGAATCCATTCAAATACAGGGGTTTAGACTTGACATAAGAACAGTAGTTTTTATTTACACAATGAAAATGCCAGAGATGATAGTAACTTAGAATGATCATTAAAAGTAATCCTCTCAAGACAAGGTTTGAGACCAATATTGTAGCAGAAAAGACTTTCAATAAATTTGGAAATAGGAATGCCCTAGGAAATCAGGTAATAGTTCATGCAGTGTACAGCTTAGCAAGATTCTAGGACTGCCATATATCAAAAGATGTTCAGTGTTCAAAGAAACAAAACCAAGCTGTGAATAGAAAGCAGGCCTAAAATGGGAGGTTTGAGGGGTTATATATATATATGTATGTATATATAAAGGAGAGCTGAGATAGGGCAGTAAATGTGGGAAGACTTGCATATGGTAGAGGAAGGGGGCAGAAGCCTATGGAGTTGCTACCTGGGCCCAATAAATGGCTGGTGAAGCAAGCTAAGTTGAACAGCATCATACTCTCAGCTGTGAAAATTAACTAAACTTTGGAACAATGGGTAAAAGGGATGATCATGGATAGATCACATTGCAAACTGTAAAATGGGGAAGGCATCATAAAAAATACTTTTAATCCATTTTGAAAGATTAGGCACACATGAAGAAAACAGCAGGTTGAGCAGGACGCCACTACTTGCCTGATACTGATGGCATTTAAATGTTTTTTTCCTCAGTGTGCTCCAACTTTGCCTCTTGAAGACTCTAACACCTTGATCTTAACTGTTTTTTTAATACAACCTTTTGTTTTGATGGGTTACAGATGAAACTAAAAGGTATGAGCTCTGTGCAAGACCCCGAAATGGGAGGGAGAAGGAAGATACAAATACATACATCCCTATTGTAAATACAGTTCATAGCAACAAAAATGCTTCTGCTAGTGTGAAGTCTTTAGCAGTCTTTAACTGGTTACACAAGCTGGCAAGTGGCAGATTATAGTAACAAATTGTTGCAGCGTTCTTGGACGGACCTTTTCAGTTTGAAATAGTTTACGCTCTAATTGATGAGCTTGTTTACACTGCAGACATACCGCAACACTGATACTTTATTATTTCTGAAGAAGTTCTAGTTTTTCCACTCCGTGATCCATATAGGAGCTTCATATCATAAAAAGGTCAAGCACAGATTAACCAATTTGATCTTTATTTCCATAAATCAAAGTTACACTTCAAGTGGTTAGTTCCTTTCTTTCACATTTCTCACCTTAAGCACACCCCTGCAGTAGCTACCACAACATATGCACCTGTTACCATTCTAAGAGATTGTAGCTGTTACTGTATTCTTTCAATCTTCTACATATATCATTTTGCCAACAACAATTTGTAGTTATTTTCTCCATTTACATGAAAAAAGTTGTATGTTGTTGCCATTCAGTCTATTGCAGGTCCAGCCAATACCAGAATGTGCAGCAGCTTTAAAACTCCCTAGTGAAGTGTTAATAAGTAGCAGTGGCAAAGCATCTCAAGGATTCGACATACTGAGTTATTTTACACTGTGCTACAAATAGGATGACAAATCTACACAGTAGTGTCTATTCTACACAACTCTTCATTAAAAGGGTTTGTCTTCATAGTCTTTTTAAAGACTTCACACCCTTGTGCAACTATGAATTTAATGGAATAAAGAGGATGACCATTAGAACTACTTGTTCAAACATTAGGAGTCTTCCATTAGAAGGCCATGATAAATAATCTGAATCTTTCTGGATCGACTGAAAAGTACAGAATGGATAGACTTTCCTATAGTGCCCTCTATAGAATATTTTCACAGAAAAATAATTTATGCAAAACCATACTTATCCTCTCTACATAAAAACCTGAATTTCAAAGAATCTTTGTATATTCCTTATGGAGTCAACTGGAAAATGCATTTTTCTAGACCTGTATATACCCTCTTTTAGAAGAGATGCTTGGTATCTTTGGTTTACTTTTATGCTGGATGAGAAAAAAAAGTCTAAAAGGGAATGACTACCTAGTTACCTGAGGTTCATCTTTCATTTCTCTTAACATGAACTTTGGATAAGATCAGCTGTTTTCTAGGTGAAAAAGAAATTCTCTACAAAACAATGAAACACAATGATTATTTCAGTAGTGCATACTAAATAAGACAAGGCTGGGTTAGTAAAACTAACTCTTAAGGATAGATAGATAAAGCCAAAACTGGTAACTTTACTTGTTCCAGAATTAGTAATTGTACTCTTTCTGTATCACCACCCTCTTTATAAATATAAAGTGTTACAAAAATATTCATAATATTATTTCTATATTAATCTATTATTCTATATGTTTTTTTGAAAAAGTGCTTAAAGAGGCAAGTATATGAACTGCAAACTCATATCCTTCCAGTTGCCTAAAGCCCTGATCCAGTCGTTTAAACGACTTGTTCAATACAGAACAAGGAGTTGACAACTTTCATTTTTCCTCCTACAAATGCTCTCCCTACTTTTACATTTTCATGTCAAATTAAGTAACAGTTGCTTGAAAAGTACAGTGTGACTTATGTTCAATCTCAGATGAGCAATGTAGTTACTTCTAAATAGGAAGTTTCATCTCTAATGTAAGGCTTTGAAAAATATTTAATTGGTTTCACTTTTTACCCTTCTTCTCATTTTCCAGTACTTTATATTCATCTAGCACAGCATGGCCAGTTTCCTTTGCAGTTCTCTTTACAACAGATTTGATACCAATATTTTCAATGTTAAATGCTGTCATACCAACATTGATTGCAGAATTCATAGCATTGTCTGTAGCATGGCCAGCATCTTCTCCATACCTAAAGAAAGAGAGCAGTTTTGTAGATTTGTATCCTTAGTATTTTAATCTTCACTGGAATTCTTTTGAAAGCAAAAATTTAGGCATTACCAAAACCAAATAATAAGCCCAACGCTACAATGTCTAAAGCATAAAATTAGAATTTATGAAGCCATTTGAGTAAAGGCTGCTCCTCTATCAGATCAATTGCTCTGTGAAAATATCAATATGCTTCTACTCTTTTTCTTCAAGCACCCTTCCAGTCTTCCTCCCTCTTTTCCCTCCAATTTTGAAGAGTAGAAAGCTTATCTATAGAACCGTAAGAAAGGGGGAGAGAGAAGTTTTGTGCAATAACTAAAGATTCCTCTTCACCTAAGTTCTTAGGTAAAATTACTATACCCTCTATATAGAAAGCCAACTGTATCCTGGACTGCATCCAAAGCAGTGTGGCCAGCAGACCAAGGGAGGGTCTGCTCTTCTCTTGTGAGACCCCACCTGGATTGCTGCATTATACAAAACCTCAAAAGGCTCAATAAAGAAGCTTGAGGACGCGATGAAAATGAGGAAGAGATAAAAACTGCTGGTCTTTGCCATGGGCTTTGAGTCCAGCTTCTTTATGCTTTAATGGGCAAGTTGGCAGCCTCATGATTCAGCTGTGTACAGAGAGCACACTGATGGAGGACAAGAATGCAGTGAGAGCAGTAACTCCAATGGGCCTGAGTAGCCAAACATTCCCCCAGAGAGAACTGTACTCAGACTAACTAGGCCAAAGGGAAGTGTTTCTGGTAGCATCACAATCCTAGCAGGCAGCAGTTACTTTTTCCCTGTGTTTGTTATGACCAGAGATTCTTTGAGGACCTCAAGATAAGGCTACAGAGAAGCAAAGAATATCAAAGAATCCAAAAATCTATTATGTATCAGTATAGCAGCCAGACCATATGGCTGGAACTAACAAAGAAACTGAATAAAAATAATTTGTGGGATTTTTGTTTAGCTTTTAATTCTGTGATAGAGCAACAGCCTTGAATCATCAACACTAGATTTATAGGTCATGAAATAAATCTCACAGCAAAAGTATTTGTCAGTTTGATTAGTTTGTTAATTTGATTATTTTCACCTCAAGAACATCATAAGCCAGTATAGTATCAGTAAAATAAGTAACCTCATTTAAAGTAAGACTATAGCTTATCCAATACAGTAAGACTAACAACTTCTTAATGTCTGGTAACTAATTTTTTAATTTGCCTGTCTCAATGGCATAATTTTTAACTTTTTTTTTTTTTTTATTGTGCAGATATGTATACTGCCTTTATTTAAATAGCTGTTTTAAGATAGTAGCATTGGACTTTGGCAGAAACCTTAGTTCTGAAGCTATGTTTTCCCCTGATTCAAATCAACATGCACATGATGAGCATCTCTTTATAATTTCATCCACAAAGGCACTGCAGCTAAGTTTTAGCCTTTTTTTTTTATTTGGAGACACTGATGGTGCTCCTTTAGCTTTGTTTCCATTAAGTCGAATTTAGCTTGCTCACTGGTATATTGAGTGGCAAAAATCTTTGTCACTGAAATAAAAAACAGCTTACAAAAGTGAGATTATGTAGAATTTTAATCTAATTATAAGGCTAGATTTTAAAGATTACATATCAAATATTTTCAAGCATATTGCAGTTAGCTGCAACAGGTAGTTACTTATTGTTTTTCACTCTTAGTGTCTGTTGTCTGCTGATGTCCATATTTCCTGTATTTGTATCTAAAACAAAAGCATTAATGTGAATTTATGTGAAATGAGTACCAGCACAATTTCTCCTGACATTCCTACTGAAAACAAACATAAGTAATAAAGCACAACTGACTAGAACTTCACTATTTGGCCTCCTATTTGAAATGCATCACAACACAACCCTGAATGCCAATCTGCTTAACACTGTATGCTGATGTTTATCTTGTTACCATCTGCTTGTAGCCTGTATGCACTTTCAGCAATCCTTTTAATAACTCTTTGGCTCCACTTATCACTGATTCCATTTAACCTGCTTGCTTTTGCTTACTCTTCATTTTCTATTAAATCTACTGCCCTTTTTGTGAGGGGTGCCTTTCATGTTTCACAATTATTTCAATAGATTCCATTATTCTTCACAGCATCTTCCAGTACATGCGTACAGCTCTCATCTTTCCATCATCTTAGTAACATCATCTTTATCCCAAATGTTACTGTCCTCTTCCCCCACTATCTTTTTCTAAGAACATCTGTATTTTGCAAGTCAAGCCTGTTCTATTATTGATATATATGCCTTAGATTTCCTTAAAAAATTGTCTTTTTTTGTACCTCCTCGCTTTACCCAAACCTACTGATAGATTAGGTTGTTTTATTTTTCATAAATTTAGCGAAGTTTGCATAAATACGGGATTAGACCTGAGAGGTTTAAAGCAGTACTTTTTTTCATAATTATATTTATGAACACAGAGCAAAGATATAAATCTGAACATTATTTGTAACAGAGCCTGAAGCTGTAAAACTTCTACAAAGAACTAAAAAATACTTCCTACAATCATTTACTTGTTTCAGATTTTTGCATACAGGAGATGCTCATTACTGTGCAGTTACCACTTTATCATGTGCTACACAATTACAGGAAAGCAGGTATTTCAGTTAACTTCCCTGCACTTTCATAAGCTTTTTTTTGCCAGTATTCAAACACAGTAACAGTGTGCTGTAGAAGATGAAAACAATAAAAACACTACTTACTTGTATTTGACTGTTTTTACAGTCTCAGTTGAGACACTTTTAGCAATGCACTTTGCTGCACTTTCTAAACCTTGCCACACTGTTGAAAACCCTGTAGGAAACAATCAGCTTATTTGAGTTGATGCCATAAAAAAGATGCAATTTAAAAAAGTGTAACGAATTTTTATTACCTTGAACTCCACTTGCTGCTACAACCAGAGCACCATCAAAAGTAGATTTGCCATCTTTATCTTTCTTAAGGGAATCTGGAACTAATTTGCTGCCATGCTTCTTCACGTGTGGAGCCAACTCCTTTCCAACACAGCTTGCTATAGAACACACCCCTTCAACTACCATAAAACAGTAGTACACAGATTATTTAATAAGAACATAGAATATCCTTCTTTAAAAATCTTTACTCATAATTAAAAGGAAGCTTCACTGAAGTCTTCAGTGATGCTTCTATTTAAATATGTTTATTTGAAACACAGACTTTAATCTACATCTAAGTGCCTGACTGATACAGAGCAACTTTAGTTTTCAGGTTCTACATAGCTCCAAATCCTAAGAACCAAGTAAGGTTGGCCTTGTGGCTAAAAAATGCCTTAAAAGAAATAATTATACATCTCACACTCAAATTTCAAGAAACGGTTTCCATTGCTTTGTTATCTCCAACTTGCAGATAGGGAACAAGCTGCTGCTTTTCTGACTTGTCACCTGTAGAAGTCTTTCTTACAAGCATTCCTGCTCTTCCAAGCAGTTTTATAACATTGGTATAATTTACTTTTAAACTTGGATGAGTCACTAGACAGTAAATATAAACATCATATGCAAATAAATAACAAAACTAAGCTACTGAGAGCCAGGCACCTCTGAACACCAGGCCATTTCTATCGGGATATTTATACATAGTAAAATAGACTTGTTTCAGGTGTGTGTGTTTAAAAATACGCACACACACATTCTCCAATAGTACTAAATGTTAGTAACCAGTGAGAGGAGACCTTTTAAAATACATGGTTATCAACCTAAAATAAGAGACACCATTTTGAATTAACTGTCTAAAACTTTCAAAAGCATCTCAAACTTAAGACTATATGGTCTATTCTTTTAGGAAAGAAAAGGATGTCTCAAGGCCAAGTAATACATACTAGTCCTAAAGCACATCTCTTGCAGGAGATAATTAGGCACAAACTACTGATCTCTGGATTTTATCAGGCCAGGACCTCCACTAGTTTACCAGCTAGAGAAAACAGCTCAAGTTTTATGAAGTTTTTATTGTTTAAGGCAAAAATATTATATTCTGTGAGATGGAAATTTTTACCTAATAATTGGCTGACTTTCACAGCTCCTCCAGTAGCCTGTTTTGCTACATGAAGACCCTTTGCTACAGTTGGGTTGACTTCCACAGGCTTTTCTTCTGGTTGAATGTGCTCTCGCAGTTTAGAAGCTCCTTTGTGAATAGCTTTACCAGTGTATTCTGCTCCTTTCATTAGGCCCCAGCTTACCCAAGATGCACCTTCAAGACAAAATTGTTTTTCTTAGTATGTACAATTTTACAGACTATGATTCCTTCAGCTACCCCTCCTCTGCCTCTGCAACACTGACTTCAGAAACATTCCTGATTACAGTCTGCAATTATATTCTCCCTGAATTGGCCAGCATAGATGTCCAGCAGTAATTTCTGCACCTATACCACCACTTTTTAAACTCATTTTATTTAAGTTTAATACAGCCAGCCCACATCCAAATGTCAGCCTAATACAGATACTCAGGTTTTTTAACAGATAGGCAAGCACCAGCTGAGTCAGAAGTGACGGAACTGTGTATCTCAATGCTATTAACACTCATAAAAACACGCAACCCAACCCTTTATCCTTCCTTGCAGATTCGTATTTATTCCAATCAGCTGGTAGTCAGTATATTCCAAAGGTTCTCAGAGAAAAAAACCCACGTTTATCTGCAGAAATCATAATAGATGCCTGCTGTCATATATGTTCATACAGGGGCAAAATTGTTGTCACAGTGCTTTGAGTCACAGCAGTCTAACAGTCAAATGAGGAGTCAAACTCATTTGCAATGAACAAACTGTTGGCAATGGATTTGTATTCTGCATGGTTTTTATAAAGCTCATCAAGGCATACTTTAGATGAGCAACACTGGAACTAGTGAATAACTACTTCTGACTACTCAGCCTCTATCAGCACACATGCATTTAGGTGAAAATACCATTTAAATGCCACTCACATTTGTTTCTGTTTAACACAGTCCCCTTATTACAACTGTACCTGACAAGATTCCATGGGCAACTTTCTCACTCCATTCTGGTAACTCTTTCTGATCTTCTGCTTCTTCAGGTTGTGGCTGTATATGTACAGTCTGAGGCAAGTGAACTGCATCACTAGAGGCTTCTGAAGGCTGACAAGTGAAAGCGAACATCTGAGCATCTACTTTGCAACATATCACCAGGATTTCTGGTTTAGATCATACACATCCATTGTTACATAATACTAACGTTGTGCATGCCTTGGGTAAATGTACAGAAACTCAAGGGAAATTTAAGACTCAATTATTTTTTCACAGAAATGCTACACATCCAAAAAAGCTTATCAGACAGGTTAGCTTTTTTGTATACTTTTTACATCCAGCCAGTGAAAAGATATGCTTGCCAATGCAGCCATATGGCCAAATAGCTAAGCAAGGAAAATTTACACAAGCAGTTCACTAGCAAAACAAGTAAGAGACTTGTCCACCTCTCATTTTTCTCTTCTCAGACAAAAGCCAGCTCTGTTGTTATTCAGCATGGGAACTGCAGTCTTTGGTTAGAGAATCCAGATGCACTAAAGGAATGCAGCTGTTCTGGTTGTTTTGTTCCTCATCCTTTCCTCCCAAATTCAAAAATAAAGGAGATTATTCATGCTGTGTGCTGTTGCTGCTTTTTCAGACTGGCACAGCCAAGGAAAACATCAAACTGTGCACAATAGTGACCCCTATTTAAAGCTGGGTGGACAGGTCCTGTGTGACTTCACGTCAAACTCTACAGTTTCTGGAGTAGATGTTAATCATTCAAACACAGCAACCACCACCCCACCACAGGCTGCTTAGCGCTTATAAAAAGTGTAACATCACTTTACACAATTCAGAGACAATGTATAATTAAACTTTAATTACAGAAAGCTAAAAAAATCGCAACAGATTTAAGTTGCTGTTAAGAGAACTTTTCCAGTGTAAAAGTAAATAAAACCCCCAAACAGCTCAAGTATTAAAAACACTGTTGGTTAATGATAAGAAAAAAAAAATTGTTTAGTCTAGAAGAGTTTAAATGAAAGCATTCATAGATTAATCCCACAGGCAAAACAGAATACACAATATAGAACAGTATTTGCTATTACATGGAATTCTTAAACTCCCCTGCAATATTTACTGGACATAAAAGTAATGTATTGCACATAGCTGAATGCTGTAGTTTAAAACCAACATTAACAGAAAAGAGTATATTAGAAGGTTGATGGTTGCTACCCAGAAAGTTAACAATGTATCACTGACATGTACTACATCATCAATTACTACTTGACAGCAGCCTAAAATCTCATGTTCAGAAAAAGTCTTCAGCATGTGACCAAAACACTCTTGGGGCTGGGCAGGAGAAATTACCTCAGTAAACAGCTACAGGTGAGAAACAAACAAAAAAACTATTAAAAGTCTCAAACTATGTTCCAGATGTAATTTAGTTACACCACAGTTTGGGTCACTATATAGAATATCGGCCAACAAGACTTCTAAGAACTATACTAAGGAGCAGAACTGGATTCTCTAATAAGACAGGTGACTCAGTACTATAATTATATTAAATATAATTGTCAGTTAGATCCTCATGACTACTATGTAAAACAGACACATTAAATGGCCATCAGACTAGGCTTTGAAATATTTGTGCTATATCACAGTTTTTAAAACTTTAGAAATATGCTGATTTGAAAAATGTGCCAGGCTGCAGTAACTGAACTGGAGTTTGACAAGAGACCAAACAACAACAAAACAAAAAACAAAACACCCAACAAAAAAAACTCCAAAAACTACAGGACACAGCATACACAGCCGTTGTCAATCAAATCAGCAGTTCGAACATGCATTTCTGTGACAATTTTTTTTCCATATAATTTTGGAATGTCCTGGTATTTACCTGGACTTTGTGGCCAGACCTCTGTTTAAATTTATCTTCAAAATGTGCTCTTTCTGTTCCTGGGAGCTCTGAAGATAACCCTACTCTCTCATGAGATCCTGGCACCTGCGACACCGTATCAGGGAACATTAACAAAAACAGGTAGTTTTAGGAAAATAAGGAACCAATGAGGCATCAAGTTTGAACTACTTCTACAGAGGAAAAATGACAGAATTTTATCCAAGGACTCAATATCACAGAATTCTGTAGTATTTTCCCTTTTCAAGCAAAAATTAGTGGCCTCCTGTGCTAGTGATATTCCCTGCTGAACTCACCAGGATTTATACGATAACAGAACTCTGCCCGCAGGAGAAGCTCCAAACTGGGTCCTTCACCATCACTGCATTCACACTTTGGTAATTCAACAAAATTCTTTCATGAAAAAATTTAATCATGCTATGATCTTTTAAGTAGTTACTGATTACCACTCTTCCTGAAATGATGCTCCAGTGCTCTTACAGTAATATTTCCCACTTTGTTTCAAGTCACTGAATCTTATTGCATCTTTGTTAGACTATGGGGGGTTATTTGCTATTTTCTCTACCTGTCAATTATTTACTGTAGTAAGGCATCAGATTTATCTGTTGTGAGACCCACTGGAAGGAGGATTTTTGAGGTACATACTATTTTCACAGATCTCTGAGGTGGCTTAACATTTTTGAACTGTAGACACATTTGGACACAATATTCCAAGAATGGTATCCTTAAAACTACACAGAGAGTCCTGTGCACATACACGCAAGGAAAAACATGCTCTCTCCCACACAAGTAATTTCATTTTGGGTACTATGTTCTCTTTTGGAAAAGCAGAGAAAATATAAGAAATGGTCTCAAATTCCACTCTGTGTTTACCATTTAGTACTTTAAAATTTCTGTCCTCTCATCTCATAGTTTCATTACAAACCTACAGTTTCATTACAAAGCTGCTTAATCTTGGCTACTTTATCTATTTCTTACTGATGAGCTTACCAACCAAGACAAAAACCTACCATTTTACACAATTAAATGTAAATGTGAGAACATATTGATGATTGACACATTTCCTTATTGGCTTATGACAGACAGCCCAGAAATTTACCTGGATTCGTAGGTCAGACATCTGTTTCAAGAGATCCTCAAACAGCTCTCTGTCAGCTGCAGGAAGCTCTGAAGACAGCACCACTCCCACGTAGGACCCTGGTATCTGGGACATGGTGTCAGGAAACATGTAGACCCCAGTGTTGCAGCACAGAACAGGAGACTGGTTACACATTAGAGGATACAACCAGTCACAAACCTAGAAAGGACAAGCACATGAAAAAATCAAAGGATGCTTTTAAAAAGAAAGACAGGCAGAACATAATGATAAGCACCACGAACTTGATTTTCCATAAAGTTTCTAGTGGAACCTTCTAATGAGAGGTTCCCTGCTAACGGCAGCAGGGCTGGAATTAAATGATCTTTGTAGTCTCTTCCAACCCAAACCCAAATGTTTTACGATTCTATGAAAAATAAAAAGCCTTATGCCATATTGAAAATATTAAAAAACAATCCCCAAAAAACACAACCCATGTGATTCTGGAAATATCACTCTTGCTCTGAGAGTCTGATATAGAGAAAATACTCATTTTCACAGGACTACAGTTCAGGCTGGTACCTTCTTAACTGACATCTCATTTTGAGGCCCAGATGAAAAGAACTGTCAAACAAGTCAGGATTCACAGTGCCTGTACCACCATACGGATCTCAGGACAGGTTTATTTGATAGGACAAATACAAATGCATGGCTTTCACTGGCCTAGTGTTGAATACTGCTAACAGGAGTGGAGCTGAATCAGCCAATCTTAGCAGTAACAAAGTGATCCAAAGTCACAATCCAGGCCAGAAACAAAACGTTCATTATAGAACACACCCACATGAAGCAAGTAAGGACTGAAAAAGTACAAATAATGCATCTTTTTTATCTGTAGTTCTGAGTCTGGATTTACATGGACCCTCCAATCTAAAATTATCAGTTTTCGTAACTGTAATAGCTTATCACTAATTAAGAATGAAGCGGGTAGCACCCAACCCCATTTTATAATGATTTGTTACAATAGATGAATCAATGTGTCTTCTCTACGTGAGAAAAGAAGTCAATTTTATGAAATGAAAAGACATGTTAAGTCAACTCCTCTACATATTGGAACTCACCAGAACAGTCAGCACTTGAAAAGTCTGGGAAGACACACAGGCGCTTTTCACAGAGTCGCAGAAGTGTGTACTTGCAAAAAACTATTTCTACAACACCTGTAACATCCTTCATATTATCACATAGATTATTTAGGCTCAGGTGAACAAGAACTTGAGAAGATTGCCTGTTACAGTTTTATGAAATTTCTTGAAATTTTAATTAAAGGAGAAAATTATTTTCCAGTTACCTGAAGAAATGCAGGTGGACGATTCCGAGCAGCTTCACTATCTGTATCCAAGAACTTCACGATGCGCAGATATCCAGGATATGAAGGAGCACTAACCTGCCCATCAGGAGTCACAAAAAATATCTGTACTCCTTGGGGAATCAAGATCAGCTCATCTGCATCTACTCCCAGGTTTTCCAGGGGAGGTGGCTGAGTACACTTGTTGCTGTAGTAGTCCTCACTCACAGAAGAGAACTCCCCAGAGTCTGTGCCATAAGACACAGTAAAGTGGCCATTGGTAGCTTGAGGAGTATAGGCAGGAGGTGCTTCGTTTGGCAGACAAAGAGGGTTTCCAGATGATGGACTCATAGCTGGAATTTGCCCCTGACTCACAGCTGCAACACCATCTGCTGCAGGTGACTGACGTGGTACAAGCAGAGAATTAGGGGCAGGGGGTCTTTCTGGCTTTTCCTTGGAAGGAATGGCTGGGTATAACTTGGGCACCGCCGGAGGGGTATCCATTGCAGCAGGACCTGCTTGTCCTGGTGGGGTGTTTTGCTCTAGACTGCCGAGTCGAGCACGAACGTTTTGCAGGGTCTCCCTCATCTTCTGTTGCATTTGCCTGGCAGACTCCCACTGGGACCCCACACAGGCAGGACCCTCTGATGGAATGTTAATTCCTCGAAGCAAGTGGTCAAGCCCTTGCTTATAGTAACTTCTTGCTTCTTCCTTCTGACCCAGTTCATCCGTATTCAGTCCTTTATTGATAAAAATAAAGGCTTTCCTGTACTCTTCATTAATGGCTTTAATATTTGCATCTTCTTGCATAACCAGATCCTGCAGTTGCTCCATTACTGCAAATTGGAATAAAAATCAATAAGAATATACAGAGAGAAAGCCAAACAGTGCTTACCTTAGAATAAAATGTCTTCTTAATGATGACAATACTGCATGTATTAATAGAAATCTATCCCGTTGCTTGGAACAGTGTCTGGTATGTTATGGTTATCTCCTAATAACATTCAGATTCAGCTGACATGATTCCAAGACAGCAAGGAATCTATAACCATCAAATCTAGTTACATCACAGATATTTATTTCTTAAAAGTTAAACATTAGAAGAACATGGACATGCCTGATACTAAATTTTTCATCTTCAAGACCAGGAGCAAACAAGAGGAGTAAACAAATAACTTTAAAAAAATCTAACTTTTCCAACAACATCTCTAAGGTATTAAAAAATTCAGTTGCTATTTTGTCTATTTAAATAAAGGCTGAACTTACAAACAGTACATTTCCATTTGAATAATTTAAGAGAAAGCACTCAACACATTTAAACAAATCTTAACCAACTTCAACAAACATCAACACACAGAACTGTGAAATACTTTGCACAGTTAAAGCTGTGCTTTACAAAATAAAAACAGGGAATTACTTATTTCCTTTACAGTGTTTATAGAGTGAGAAAAGGCAATTGGTGTTTTACACTCCTTGCTC
This sequence comes from Origma solitaria, assembly GCA_013397895.1. Taxonomy (NCBI): domain Eukaryota; kingdom Metazoa; phylum Chordata; class Aves; order Passeriformes; family Acanthizidae; genus Origma; species Origma solitaria. Next base: position 1,512,564 of record VZRL01004528.1, on the reverse strand, counting down.
CCCTAGTGACAAAAATTGGAAGTACCAGGTTGCAGGTTATAGGTCTATTTTGGAATGTATTCCTTAAATTGCCTCATGTATTTCAGCAACTGAAGAGCAGGAAAGAATCCAGTAGCTTTTTTTTGAATTCTAAAATGTGTAAACTCATAGTTTTAACTGTTTGCAGATTGTTGGTCTTGGCCAAATGCAGAAAATACAAATAATGAATTCCAATTCCAATGATTTTTTTTTTTTTCTGGCAGCCTTGAGAGGCATTGTTAAAACAGGAAAATCAGGAAATTGTACTAGAAGAGAATAATGATCGTGGACAACAAAAATAGGATACTATATAACAATTAAAATTAAAGAGCAGATATTTTCAAGCAAAACAATGATTCTCTGCTGTAAGGCAGATGAAAGAAAGGAGACATCTGTCAATCACAATGATATTAAGCCACAGAAAACATGGGGGTAAGTAAAATCCAAAGTGCAAAAAATAAAAATACTTCCATTACAAAGGCAGAAACATTAACACCACTGTACTCATTGGTGAGAATTCACACACTGAGCCACACTCAAAGAAGTTGTGCCAGAACAGGAAGAGGTGTGCAAGTTACTGATTTTTTCCTGATGAATCAATCACTCTTCCCTAGAAAGATGTAGGTATGGCTTACCAAGGCAATAGAGTGAAGGTTAAGAGATTGGATTAGTCTCTACAAATATAACGGATAAAAACAAGAAAATAAATCAATAAAGAAAAAAGAATTATTGGGACAGAAAAAAAATTTAATCCAAACTTGTAATAAAATCCTGAAATAGTACCTACATTTAAGTTTACTTAATGTCTTTTCTTGTTGTGTAGTCTGCCAATCAACAAACTAAAGAAATAATCTCGAAAATATTCTTCCTCTACTCCAACAAAACCAGAAAACTTATGAAGTGCAGGTCATGAAAAGATTTTAAAGAGGCAAAGATGGAATGCTGTGCTCTACTCCCATGCCCTTTATAATCAAAGTGTAGACAGCATTCATGTGACTGATGCATCTGCAGTCACTCAACCCAAGTGCCATGTAATCTGGCAGGCATCTGCTTTTATGATGCTACAAAATCCAATTTCATGTAAAAGTCAAGATGTGTGGTTTCAGTCCAGTAACAGACACATAGCTCGCAATATGACAGGGATGGCTCGAGAAGGCAGCCCAGTGGAGTGGGTTAGCTGCAACTCAAGCCACCAGGCTCACTGCCCATCATGTAGCAGATAGACACATCTTGGGCTGGAGGAGACTTTTCTGATTGATTGCAGTCACTTGTTGCCAAGAGGCTCAGCATCTTTAAGCTGAAGAACAACACTGGCATAAGTGTATATTCACTAATCACCAAGGATATCAACTTTTGAAGTTAAAAGTATACTCCTGAGCAGCACAACAGCAAACAATTAGAATAAAGGCAATTGGAAGAGCTCCTTACAAGGCTGTGAATATAGCTGGATCCTTACAGCAAAAAACCTGGTGACTGTCAAACCACATCACTGTGTGTCAACACTTGTATTAACTACTAAAAAATCCACTTTTCCTTTTAAGATGAAGGTGAAAACCAATTAAACAGTAAAGACCTCTGATTTGAGACCTGTAGGTTCTTAAAACACTGAAAATGTTTAGAAGACTGAGAAGGACAGACAAGTTTAATCTGTCACCACCATTTAGGAGCAGAATTTACTGGTTTGAGATTTTTAGGGCCTGTATCCCCAATCCCATATAAAGTGCTTTCTTAAGGCTTCAAGTAAATGATTTATTTGTGTCAACACAAATGCAGTACAATACTCCCCTTTGCCCCATGTTTATTGATTTGGGTGAGGCTAACACAAAGATAATTTACAGATTTCAAATAATTCTTTTGCTAGTGATTGTTAGCATATAAGAAGAAGAGACATCAAGTAAAATCCTAAAGTCATAACTACAAATGAACTTATTATTTAATTAATTTACTGTTCACGGTATACTTGTTATACTGACAGCAGCGCTGTCCGTGCTAAAGCTCAGTCTTTACTGACACTAGAAAAAGTCTGTAAAAAAATGGAGACATCAGCACCATCACTGTCCACACAGCATTAGTGCACGGCAGAGATAGAAAAGTTGCCTCAGCAACTCTGATTGTCTGAAACATCCCAAGTTTGCAGTATGTGTGCAGCGTATTTACCTCCAAATAACGCATTTGGCTGGCAAACCACTTGGAAGTCGAGGAAGCACTTCACAGTATATTTCAAGCTAAACATATGATAACTGAAAGTCAGCCCAAAAAACCTGAATTTCATTAATTCTTAATAATTGATTAAAATTAAATACGAAAGAATGGACGGTATTTAGTAAGCTTATCTAATTGCTCCCTCACAACACAAGAATAAATATTCTCTGAAACAGAACATTTAAGCAGCAATCTGATCATATCCAAGGAATAAATTTGTTCACCATTATTTTCAGTGTATGATCTTAATATAGTATTTAAGTGTCCTGCATGTTTTAATATTTATCTGTAATCCACTTCTGTACAGTGCTGAATCTTATTTCCCCCATTTTAAAGCTGTAATGAACAGGAAAATGTGTATTACTGAATACTGAGAGCACTGCAAGCCAACCTTTGGTCCTACAGCCAGTTCAGATCAGCCCAGATCTGTACCACTTAGTGTTAACTAAGATTTAGAGGAACTTGTCTCAGAGAAAGTCAGTCCAAAACTGAGCTAAGCAAAGAGCTAAAGTGCACTGTAGATAATCACAATCCAGCACTTGAGCCCTTTTGTCAGTCCAGATATATGCTGTGGTTTTAAATGACTTGACCAAGGGATTGCTTGGTGCAACAGTGCAACAATGAAACTTGAGTGTAATCTGATATTGTAAACTAACATCCCACCCATCCTTCCTCTGAAGCAGCAAAGCCCACTTCATTAAAAACTAATTTATATTAACAAAAATACAGGTCAATGGTGGATCTCACTGTTAGACAGTAAACACGAAGCCTAAGGCTTATTAAGAGGATTAAACATCCTGACTGACAGAGGTAGGATACACTTTCCAACTCACTACTCTCAAAGGAGGAGGAGGGGAGGAAAATGCAAAACAAATTTAAAAAAAAAACCCAAAAAACCAAAATATCCTTAATCGAGGAGTTCTTCCTATCTGTCAACTATTTTCCTCTCAGCCACCAATTAAAAGGTACCATACAGACAAAATTGTTTAAGCCTTAGTTCTGTAAGGAAAGAGAAATTAAGAAAGTATCAGCAACTTTCAAGAAAAGAACAAACTGAATTAAATGTTGTCAAGAATATAAACTAATACAAGACAGCTAGTAGCTGAAAAATTTACCTTTTTACATTTTCAGCTTATTTCAATTGTTTAAAGAAGTCCTTAAATTTTTCATTAAGTGGTAGCCTACTCCTAGTTTTGAAGCAAAGGAAAAAGTTTATAAGGCTAGATAATATTACAGACTACACAACACAGCGAGTTGGTGACATTAAAGTAATTCTTACTCTCAAAATTACCAAATACTTCAGTAAACCCCCATCCTCTGCCATTTCAACCTACACCTGCTTCTCAGGCTGCTACCCCAGCATCCGGCCAGGATGTCTATCTTCCTTCTCTACTACTGTTTTAAGATTATTTCTGTCCAAATAAAAGAACTTCCTTCTTGACTCCTTGGTCTGCACCTCCATCACATGCTCTCCCCACAGAGCTTTTAGGAGCCGGGTACCTACTTGTCACTTCTCTAAAACGGAAAGTGGAAAAACCAGTAGGGCAGATAATTCCCTTCATCTCGCAGCTCTGCCGCCCAGCACTGACATTTTTCGCAGCACCGAACTACAAAGACATTGTACTACCATTCCGTGGCTAAGGGTTCCAAGATCATCATGGAAAATTTAGTGTTATGTAAGACTGCTATTTAATACTATTTCATTAGCTGTGTGCCTGCCGGTTTCTGATCGTTACCAACGTCTTTCCAGGTTCACGAAACTCAAAAGCTGTCTGACGCGAATCCTTAAGAAACAAAACAAGACAGAATAAAAGGCGCAGATTTCCGAAGTATTCTGACAAATAACCCTTTAAGACACTCTACATTATTTATCATCAGGGTTACTTCAGCCTGCCCCCATGACGCCGCTCCCTCCCAGCACCTGCCTGCGGGGGCTCCGGGCTCTCCGGCGGCCGCACCGCGGTGCCTCACGGCCGCCGCCCGGCCCGGGCCCGCTCCGCCGCCTCCCGCGGCCTGCCTTGCCGTGCCCGCCCCGCTCCAACCAGCACCCCCCGGCTCCGCAGGGACCCCCGGCACCCCAGCAGGCCCGACCCCAAGGCCGCCTCACCGAGCCGGGCACCTCCGCCGCCCCGAGCCGAGCAGAGCCGAGTCCTGCCTGCGCCGCCTCCGCCCCCGCCCGGGTCAGGCGGCAGCGGGCGGGGCCCAAGGGTCGCGGCTCTGGCGTCACCGAGCGCGGGGCGGCCGGAGCGGGGGGGGATCATCGTGCAATGAATAAATGGCACTGAACTGTGCCACTTATCCTGCGTTTTGCTGTCGTGGTTTTTTGATTTGGTCTTTTCTTAATGCTCTTGATGTTTGGGAGAAATACAGCTCTGCATGTTCGCTTCGCTTCACCATAAATTAATTTTAAGAAGGTCGCTTCTTTTTTGTCCTCTGGTTTCTGTGGCTCACATCACCGTCTGTGACCCACACGTCAAACTGAAAAATAATGTACAGCCCCAGTGATATCAAGTTAGGTTTTTTCCTATTATTTTTCAGTAGCCAAGTAGCTTTGCCTGTGGGATGAGTTAGTAATTTGCATAGAGTCTCTTCATCTTTTAAGAAAAAGCTGCATGTGTATGAGAGTCTGTATACAAAAGCACATATACTCAAATTCTAGTTACGGAGCTGGTATGAATACCTAAAAATGGAAGAACAAGCACTAAAAGCTATCGTTCTGAAGTCTCCCCTTTCATGTCATGTTTTCCCATTTCATTTTGAATATTACTTTAATTGTGCCAAAAGGGCAGGCTGCACTACTCGGGGAGATGCTGTGTTTCCAGAGGTGGCTGTCTCCAGGGGAGGTTTATTTGCCAGCCTGGGCAAGCTGGAGCTGGCTGCTGCCCTGAGTGCTGGGCCATGGGAGTGGGGAGCTGCTGCTTTGCACTGGTGCTGTGAAAAAAACAGAAGAAAAGTTATCTCAATAAACATCCAGCACTTACCTTAGAGCATGAACACTTGCTCTCAATCAAACTTGAAACTTCTCAGTGAAACATGATCAAATTTCGGCATATAATCTGGTGGTATATTATTGATTTGCAACTTTGATAATAAATGCTAAAAACCTTTTGCAGTTTGACTTCCACGTGAAAAATTTCTAGCTAGGTTAAATCTAGCAAAGGTTCATTCCATGGTGCATGACTTTACCAGTGCTAGCTCTTCCAGAACTTGCTGGGTTCCAGCCCTGTTAAGGCTCATTAACTTGTATTCTCAGGTACTATTTGTGTATACTGACCATGAATCAACCTTTAACACACTCAGGACCACAGATCATAAGAAATGAAATAGTAAATATTGAATTTACATAGTGGCAGCCCTGTCCAGCACTGCCCTTGGCAGTAACTCTTAGCTTCATTTAGCTCTGAAGTATCACTGGAAATTCATCACACATTGTGGTTTCTCCCACAACATTTATCTGGGAATTTTGTGCTCCAAACTTTTCACATGCCTACTTTTCAGTCCTTTTTCTGCTGACAAGAAACAGAGAGCAACCTGAAGGAGAGACAAGCTGTCCACAAATCATAGAGAGTTCCTCTTTCTGAACAGCAGTGATGATGAGAGACAAGCTGTCCACAAATCAGGGAAAGTTCCCCTTTCTGAACAGCAGCGAGGATGATGTTTGTATGTGCAGCAGTATACAGATAGATGAGGGTTTGGAGTGTTGGAGAGGGCCATCTCTCTGTTTAAACAAATGTTTAAACAGATGGTAGATTGTGCTCAGGTAGCTAGATGTCACTGAATTATGGTATCTGCTTATATGCAAAGCTTATAAGGAAATAAAAATCCATTTTTATGGTAAAAAGCAGCACTCTCTTTTGAAGCAGGGCTGCAAGACAATAGAATGATTTTTTAAATTTCTTTTAACCATGCAGGGGGTAGCTTTGCCAATGTTGTTTTGTGGGAGCGAGGTCCAGACCTTGCGAGGTCCAGAAGTCGATGAGGGGCAGAGCAGTGTCACAAATGAGGGAGGGATGAGCTGGACAGGTGAGCACCAAGGCCACCTGGCTGTGCTCGGAGCTCTTACAGGAACACGTGGGCACACATGCCCTGACAATCTTTCCTTCCACCAGATGCTGCTCTGCTGTATCACCCCTACCTCACAGGGCAGCTTGTATCTGCTGTGAATTTATATGATCCCTAGTACTTTTGCTCTAAGTCAGAATTAGACTGAGGGCTGAATCGCTATCATGACATGTTCCCTCCTACAGCTATAGAAATAAACTGCTTCTGCCTCACCTGATTCTGCACATTTGAAGCTACCTGTTTTTTCTGCAAGTCTTCAATCTCATTTGTAAATGCTGATTCTGTTTATGGTAAACTATATCTTTAGTGATTTCAATCTTAACAACCATTGTGGGCTTGCTTAATTTTTGTCAGCACTTTCATAAAGACAATTTTCCCCAAGTATCTCCTTTTTATGCTTCAATAACATAAAGTTCTACGTGAACTAGGCAATATCTGTGACTGTATCTGTATTAAGGTATATAGGCACGTATATATATGTCCAAGTTGTTTAAACATCATGAACGCTAAAATCATTGAGGGATCTCAAACTGCTCTGTAAATGCTAACAAACACAGGGGGTGAGGTTGTGAGTAAAAAGTATGTGAGAATTCTCCCAAACCACTTACTCGTATGCAAATAAATTTCATTGACTTACACCAAATGCCAGTACGACTGTAACCTGTTTACGCATCCAGTGGGAATCATGCTGCATAAGACAGAGTGCTTTTAGTCAGCAGCCCCTGAAGCACTGATGGAAGCACAATAAATCACTGTTGTGTGGGTACAACTGAACATATAATTATTCCACAGGTCCTATCAATAGTAAAAACTTTTGTGGTAGATGAATAGATGATCTCACTGTGATTATTACCATTTTCTGACTTCAAACTCCATAATCGCTTCCAGATAAATTGTCCTGAGGGCAAGCGAAGAAACATCAATAACAGCTGTTTGACAGAGGTACTATTGCACCTTTTTAAAATTATGCCAGCCACTGACCTCAGACTGAACTGGCACTTTTTTAAGGTGCAAGAACACATCTTCAGCATCTCTGTGTGGTTTTGACAGCCTTGAACTACAAGCAGGGATAATGCACTTAGAGCAGACGAGTATGAAACATCTGGAAAGGCAACTGTTTCCTAAGAAGATCCTATCTGGGATGTCCAGTCCTGAAGGGTGGTGAAATAACCTGGCTGTTACCAGTACAGCACTGGGAAGGAGGAGGCTCTAATTCAAAGAAACAGAGATGGGTCCAGACAGCATCTGTGCACTGCATTTGGCTTCATGCCAGTCTGCTGCCATCTTGTGCAAGGTTTTTCCCTGCCCTTTGCTGTGAGCAATTATTTGCATTTGTGTAATCACTAAATGCTGTCTCCCCAATCTGCTGTATTCTTGTGTTGTACCTACAGACTAAGCACAGAAAACCTAGACAATTTTATGGGACCCCAGATAGGAATGGGGAGAACTAGAGAGACAGATGATGGACCAGCTTAAGTTGAGTGGGAGTTTAGTTTATTTATTCAGTAGTACATAAAGTAAGTTGACAAAAATGGTCAGAAGAGGGAATACCAGGGAAAATTCTGTCTCTGTAAAGACTAGTGGTAGCAAAGCTTTTCCGTTGGATGGTTTATAGCTATCCGCATCATTGCTGGGACAGAACACAGTAAAATGGGGCACCATAAAACTCAAGTTATTCACACATCTTGATTACAATATAGAGATATTGGTTGTTCAGTTCAGAGGAAGGATAAATTCAAATGCTGATGGAGTGAGTATTCTGTCATGCCTCCTTTGTGGCACTTGGAGTAGTGGTTACTTTATTAGAGAACAGCTATGTGTTTTCCAGAGTGCTATGACATACTGTCAGACTGCAGAAAGCAGCAGAGGTGCTGAAATATATTTCTTTCAGCACCAAAGTTGGAAGAGTATGATGCTGTCAAAAAAAGAGAGAATATTGAGGGGTACTTTGCATTTCATAAGTGTGGGAGTTAAATTTTATACAACTAATAAATAATAGTGAATTATGCAATTTATCCTGTGTTTCTTGGTTGCTGTTTTATAGGTTTTTGTGGGGGGTAGAGGGAGGGCATGGAAGGCTACACAGAAGATTAAAAAGGCAAAATTGAAAGTACTGAGTTAGAAAGCAGTGCATCTCATATGGAATCCATAATTAAACATAGTTTTTAATACTCTTGACATTTGGGAGTAACAGAGGTCTGCACATTGATATCACATCACCATAAATTAATTTCTCTGGGAACATGAAAAGTAGCTTTTTTGTCTTCTGGTTTTTGTGGCTTACACCACCATCTAGCACTAATGCGTAAAACTGAAAACTAATGTATAGCACCAGTAAAATCAAGTGTTTTTTCCATGTTTTTCAGTATTCAAGTGGCTTTGCCTTTGTGATAAATTGAGTTAGTAATTTGATTGTATGTATTCTGTTTGTCTTTTAATAAGGAGGTGTAACTCTAATTACCTGCATATGTGTGTGTGTGTGTGTGTGTGTACAAAAGCACATAAATCCAACTTTACAGCGTGCTATTCCAAAATTATATTGGCAGAATTAGGGCTTTGTGATATGTATGTAAGAATAACTTGCGTCATGATTTTGCTAAGATGATGTGGGAGAACATCTGTTTTCCTAATGATTTAGATGAGGCAATCTGCAACCTTGCCTATGGATGTTCTGGCTCATCTTGTTGTAGTCTCACCTCTTCACAATTTGAAATTCAAACTAATCTCCAGTTGCTTGAATTAGGGCAGTTATTTTGTAAATAACAATGTGTTTTCATGCATCTTCCTGTGATGAATCTGGTATTGGCTAGTCTTTGGACTAGAGAATTCTATGAGCTGGTCCTGTGCAGGGATATCTATAATTTTTGTATCCTGTTTGGTACAGAGATATGAAATACTAGACTAAATACATCTGCTTATGTAAATTTCATCTCCTTTTATATGTAAGGTATTTCTGTCTTTGGATAGGTTTCACAATCTATTTGGAGTCCCACTCTGTGTGTGCTAGATGACGTAGCCTTTTTTCCCCTCAGGTGGGAAATGGATAGCTTTCCCAGCAGCTTTGTACTTTGAGACTGTCTGTTTGTTTAACTAAGTGGCATGTCTGTCCTGTAATTACATCAGTTTTCCCCACCTAGGAAAGAAAGTTGAAGGAGTCACATGTCTCTATTTGTTTTGAAATACAGACTCCTCAAGTTGAGGGGCAGGAGCTCAGCCAGAGTTATTGTGGTTATCCACTGGGAAAACTCAAACAGCAGTCTGTCTCTGCCTAACTCTGTACATAATGTGCTGGATGAGATGTGAAAATCAGTTCTAGTTCCCAAGTCAAGGTGCTGAGACCACCTATGGCCCTCTCAGTATCAGGACAAGTCCTGTGCACGTGTCTTCGGTCTCTTGGTCCTTTGGTTACCCAAAGAGCTTAGTAGGATGCTTGGTGGATCAACATCTTGAGCATGCAATGATAATATTCTCAAAGTGCCTCTGTATGGCCATGGCAGAGCTCAAACAATACTATGAGAATACTGAGGGTTCAGCTGACACTACATAAACACTTCCAAACAGTTTATGGATCAAACATTACAATAAGGATATTTGTTAAACAAAGTGTTTTGTAGAAATGCTGATCTTTGGTGAATTAATCTTGAACTGGAAAGTAGATCTAGACTTCAGTTTATAAATGTGTGGTTTTAACTTTATTATTAGGTCCATTCAACTGGAGGCATGTATAAATCTTTGAAAAATAAGATCCTGCATTTGTAAAATATGTCATTTGGAAGAAATAGCTTGTTCACCATCAGATGCAATAATTTTAATGTTGTTCTTATCCTTTCAGTTTTACAGTCAATATAATATTTTATACAAAATTTTTTAAAAATAATGAATGCTCCAGTCACATTTTTTAATTAACAGAAGAGCAATTGGAATTTTTGTATCTGTTTTCTGCTCTATTCCAAACTGAAACTGAAAAGGTTTGTGTCGAGCAGAACTGAAGAGATGCTGATATGCTGTAGCTAGATGGCAGCATTCACATTGCTTTGAGAAAATCTGTGGTTATTTGAACAATTTGGCTGCTCATTTACAGTATGGTCCTATTCTGAAATGTGCTTCCTAAGAATGTCTGAATAACTAACACATCTGAAAATCTGACCATTTCATTTAGGTGTCTAAATTGGGGATTTATAAAATTTGGCCCTACAGATAATGAGTGTGAAATGTAGTACTTACCCATTTATCTAAAAAGATAAAACCCTGATTAAGTGCTTATGTCTTTTAAAATGTTTAGCCTGTTTAGCATGAAATCAGGCTTTTCTTCATCTTATATAAGACTCCATATATCTGAGAATTTTGTGACATGAAATAACCTACAAGCTTTTTTGGATGATACACAAAATTACTTCCCTTCTGTTACAGAACAAAATATGTATTCAACAACACACAGTCTTTCTGAATGTCCAACAAGCTTCTCCTATCTATCCCAAGACTTACCAATCTCCTCAAGTATAACCCCACCACCTCTTTCCTTGCCCTGTAAGGGGACAAGGACACCTTTCTGAACATTAGCCCTTTTTTCTCCCTACTCGCTGAAGATCTTTATTTGTCTAGTGCAGGCTACTACACACACAAGCCTTCCAGTCCCTAACATGCCAGCCCACATGAAGGTGAGCCTGGGCAGGCCCAGGACAGGGAGCTTGGGCCCTGCTAGCTCACACAGCCTCACAGTGCTCACACAGAGCACTCTATTGTGAGCAAAGCTTTGGCTGTCTCCACCTTGTCCTCTCAGCTTTCTGCAGGATGACCTGAGCCCTGAGGCTCATTTGCTAAAAGCCTGCTTTGCAATTATATGCAGCTTTGGATGCCCAGTGCTCTAGGAGAAATAGATTTTGATTGCACTCAGATGAAGAGCAGAGTCAGCTGCAAAGGGCTGAGTGGACAAAAAACACAGAGGAGTGAGAGCAGGGAGGTGTGGATATTATGGGTATGGGTAAGAAGACAAATAGGCATCGGCAATGGTTCTGTGCAGCGCAGCCAATACTTTGTAAATCAAAGCAAAGCCTTTGACACCATTTCCCACAGCATTCTCCTGGAGAAACTGACTGCTCATGTCTCCGACAGCTGCACTCTTCACTGGGTAGAAAACCAGCTGGCTTTCGGACCCAGAAAGTGGTGGTGAATGGAGTTACATCCAGCTGGCAGCCGGTCACTGGTGGTGTTCCCCAGGGCTCAGTATTTTATCAGTGATCTGGACAAGGGGGTCAGGTGCCCCCTCAGTCAGTTTGCAGGTGACACCAAGTCAGGCAGGAGTGTGGACCTGCTGGAGGGAAGGAAGACTCCACAGAGGGATCTGGATAGGCTGGATTGAAGGGCTAAGGTCAGTTGTGTGAGGTTCAACAAGACAAAGTGCTGGATGCTGCATTTGGGTCACAACAACTCCGTGTAAGAGGGAACCTTTGGGATTGTGCTGACCTGAACTGGAGGAAAAAAGAGATCCTGGCATTGTCTTTTCTGGTAAGCTGTTGCTGTTGCCTCAGCAATTGAAACAGGGCTGAGTTTATCTCTGCTGCCACACTTCAATTATTTATGTATTTCAGCTAACTGTCCTTGGAAGTGCCATTGGAAGATTGGAAGAACCTTTTCTGCTTCTCTCTGTACTTTTTTATCTCTAGTTTGTGTACTAAACTGGAGAAAAGAAAGTGGAATAGCTGTGTAGTGTGGAGAGGTGTCAGCCTGAAGTCAAATAATACTGCAGTGAAAATCTGGATTTGCTCAGCATCTGTCCGTACTGCAGACTATAGGATAGTGGAGAGATGTTTACACCTATTCTCACTATTTCTCATAACACTGAAGATTCTACTGTGGGCGTATCTACTTGAAGTCATAATGTAAAATGTAAGCATGATTTTATTAGCAAAAATGCACCATTAGATTTCAATTCAGTAATTCTGAATAATTTTACAGCCTTGTTTTGACTGCATTACTTGCTAACCCATAGACTAAAAGCTTCCTGAATTTTCTTGATTTCTGTAAATCCAATGCCTGTGCTTTTTATTTTATAATAAAACTTTTATATTTACCAGTTTGATAGATGAAAACTGCCATTAGAAACGGACATAAAGCTCCAAAGTTTCTTCAGATGGGTGATATCAAGCAAGGGTCAGTAAATCTCATAATAAAAAGCTGTATAATATGTAACAACAGTCAATATTTCATTAAATCTCATCATCAGAAGCTGTAAAAGTTGAATGAAAAAGCCACCTGAAAGTTCACAGCTCTGTTATCAATATTTGCATAGGGAGCTCAGTGGGAAGCCTTGACCTTGAATATACAGGTAAACATGCTAGCTAATGCATTAGTTGGCAGTATGATGGAATTTATTTTTAAATTTGCCAAAACATAGAGAAAAATGAGACCACGATGACACAGACAGCTAAGTACTTCTTTAATTTAATGGACTGACCTACTGTTAATGGAACTATATCTGTAGGATTTTGTCCAAGTGTCTAGAGAATTTGTGACCTGTTAACCACTCTGTTTATGCTAATTCGTCTTTCCCAGGTTAGGAGGCTGCATCCTTTACCCAGACATACTTCGTGGTTATTCCAGCTTGGAAATCACAATATTTAAGAACCTGAATCATATATAAAAGTTGAACTTTAAACAAAAGTTTCTTTGTTACTGTCTTTATATACTTACTTAGGTAAACTGCCTAGTACAAATGTTGGCATTTTGTTCCAACACTGTATAAATAAATTACAGTAAAATTACTCTTTTCTTCATTCAATCTTGTTGAATTAAGGAGAAATACGTATTAAATTTAGTGGAAATGAAACTTCCCTGAAATGAAATTGGTATTTTTCTTTTTTTTTTTTAATTTGTATTAAACTTCAGAATTATTTTAATTGAAATATTCAATATCATCTTTTTTATAAAGGGATTACAAGGAAAACCCTTCTGAGACTAATTTAAAACAAACAAGTCCCACTAACTATCACTGAGAACTCTTTAACCTACAAGATAAAGTATGTGCATGATGTTGAAATGCAAGTAACAAGGCAATATCTCAATGATTACATTTTAATGAGTTTCATAATTTTTATCCCCTCAGTACCTGAGACATTATTATATTCCAGTATGATTATTTTATTACCTCAAATATTATTTATTTAATAAAATATTTAAGAAAACATAATATGCAGCTTAATTAAACCTAGGTTGTTTTAATGTGCATCATCTCAATAAATGCTGTTAGGGAATTAACCTGGCTTGAAGTCTGTACTAGTAGGACCAAAACACCTCTTCACTTTCCCTCTTGCAGATAAAATGAATAATAATAATAATATTTACTTCACCCTTCAAATACTCAGGAATTCATGCTGTTTCCATACTAGTGAAATGCAGAAAGGCCAAGGGCATTGACCTTAACAGTCAAATCATTCTGGTTTAAAAACCAACCAGACAAAAACAACATAGGAAGAACTGTTTCTATTTCTTTGATTTTACAGGTGGTTTAATGTCATTTATGCCATTGAAGGGAGTTCCCTGTCATCTGCAGACCTGATGGGATAATGAACTGCAGCATGGAGGTGAGAAACTTGTTGAAGTAGCCCTGCTGCCAGAGAAAATGCAGCACCACCAGCACCCTAAGGATCTAAAATACAGCTAGCCTATTTCTGGGGGGGCGCAGTAATTAGTTAATTTCTTTTGTTTGCATATGCTGACAACAAGCAATAGGGTGTAGATCTCTCTGCAAAACTAAGGTGCTGTGAGAAAGGCACAGCTCTGTGCATAAGGAGGCACGAGCATCTGGAGGACGGTGGCTTGCACCAGCCAGGAAAAGAACACTTCTACACGGTACCAGCACAGTACCTTGTGATGAAAGGTAAATTAGCTTTCCTCACAATGTGCCATGTTCCTTCTTGAATTGTTCAAAAGCTTACTTTGTTCTAAGTTAAAGAAGACATGTATTTGAGGATACTCATTCTCTCTGACTTGTTTTTACTTGTAAAGTGCTTTAAATTCAATACACGTTTACTCAAGCGGAACTTGTTCTACTGTTCTTGTCAATTGCATATATTTTGTAAGTATTTTCAAGAGCTGCCTGAGGAAAAATATAGGTATGCAAGAGCAGAACATTATTCTCCTGACTTCAAGGATGGGTAGTTAAGTTGTTTATACAGTTTTCTTGTTTTGTTTGAAGCCTTTAAAAAACGATTAGTTCCTGTAAACATTTGTGTCTGGTAGGCATGAGAAAGTAAGTGTATTAAAAATACTTTTGGACAGAAATTTAGGAACCAAATGTAATCTAAGTTTGAGTCAATCCTTATTGAACTGAATTCTGTCTTACGGGATTATACACGTTAGAGGTGAGAGAGCTTCTAGTCCTTTGGTCTAGTTTGAAATACAAAAAGAGGGTTTATAACCCCTCTGAAACACAGTGCTCTCATTTTAGTGTACTAGATCGTTCTGCCTCAGCTTTTGCACTTACAGTAAAAGCAGCATTTTCTACAAAACAATGGTTGCCCTGCCACTAATTTTCCCCTTCTGCAAAAGATTATAGACAAAAATATCTCAGAGATTAAAAATTAGTAATAACAAAAAGAAACCTCATGTAAAGCAGTAAGTATGGCAGATACCACATTTCCCTAAATACATACAGGGAATGCTCCCTCCTAAAAAATATACTTGCCTCTTGTAACCTTACTGAAAGTAATCCTACTCTCTTGTTAGCCAGCACTGACTATGCTACCCTGTTTAGTAGCACCTGACATCAAGATCAGTGCATGATCCCAGGTGTTAGTCTACATTAAATTAACTCAAATTGAGACACAGTAAGACTCCAACACTACCATAAAAAATCACGAACCAAATTTTGAGAGACTGATGGACCAAAAGAAGTTAACATGAACCTGCTAGCAGGCTGGTATCACATATGAGGAAACAAAAGACAATGTCTGATTGAATTAATACCATACATATATGGAAAACTGAAGTTTTACTAACAGTTCAGTGGTAGCCAGGACATTGTACTACCTGTGCTAATGTAAGGGCGCTGAAGCTGGAAGTGGAAAAGGACATATGTCCAAGGCCTTTTTCATGTTTCGTGACTCACTTTCTATACAGCCCAGGAAGTGTCTCCCTGTAAGACAGGTATCATATGCAAGTTTGCTGTGAAGCACTTGAAAACCAAAGTCTTTTCAGTCTCCAGAAAGAAGAAGGTGTGCAGGACCACCAAACTATATTCTCATGCTGACTCCTGAGAAAGTCCAGCAGTGGTGGGGAGACTCAGGCAGGCACTGCAGCACTGCTCTCTCTTTGTCAAAGTAGCTGCATTTCTTGCACAAGTGATTGTAAGAATCAATAAATTTTGAAAACTGCAGGAAGGTCTATCTGCTGTAACAGTTGTCAATCTGCGGGAATGAGGCCCAGGTGATGTGGGCTGCTGGCTGTGCTGGGAGCAGCAAGGGTCAGGCAGTGGCACTGGCAGCTGTGAGAGTGCTGGGTGGCATTGAGGGGCAATGGAGGAGCCCCAGACAGGCAGCCAGGGACAGGGACAGGGACAGGTATGGTCCAGCCCAGCTGGGTGTGTAAGGGCACACGAGGCTGTGTGTCTAGGATCTGGGGCAGGCTGTGCTGTGGGAGCTCCTGCAGCAGCAGTTGTGTGAAAACTGACAAACTGCATCTTGCTTCACCCCTGCCAAGACCCACCTAAAAAGTTCTTGCATTTCCCAGCCTCTCCCCATGGTACATCCCACTGCCCTGGTGGGCAGCTGCCTGCACTGACCCTGCAGCTTTGATGTATACTACAAATCCTGTGTATCAGCTGGGGAAGCTGATTTTCACAGCTCATCTTTTATCTGTAGAATCGCTTGGGCTCTTCCTCAGAAATGGCTGAGTTTCTGTCATTCCTTTGTCTGGTGTATGCAGTTAATTAAAATCTCTGGGTGCAAAGCTCTTTTGAATGAAGTGTCCTAAATAAGTATGTTATTATCATTGCCAAAATGATTTTGAAACCATGCTTGTCTCCATATCATTTTTCCTAGTTTGGTTCCTTTGGAAAAAGGCATAAAAATAATGAATAATGTGATGATACCATCTTTTCTATTGCTTTAGTTTTCTAGATGTGCCAGTATTATCTGTTTCAGCAGTCATCATTGAACAGAGAAGATATAAACTTTATTAGGAGACTGCATTACAGCGTAAATTACACTTAGCCGTCACCTTGAATTTGCTTGTCTGTCCTTCAGGCAAATTCTAAGCCAGAAAATCATTAGTAGTACTTTAGTACTCCTGGTGTACATCACCTTTGCAAACAACTCAAGTGTTAATAAATTAAATTTATTCTAAGAAATAGTGTCCCTTGTTCTTAGGAATGAAACAAATCCTATCACTTTACTGTTTTCTAGTTAAGGCTGGAAAAACACTTGGTTTATGACCTGGAAACAGCAAGAAAAGAAAAAATATGCATCACTCATTGACTCTTTTCTTCTGAGACTAGTATCAGCTGGAAGATGCATATAAATATTCTTCATTGATCAATACACAAATGTCAATAGGAAAATAAAGAAGGCATTTATGGAAATCTTCTTAGAGAAGCTGTTACCAGTGGAAAAGAGTGGCCTCCTGTGTATTTGGTTTTGGTATGAGTTTCCACAAGTTGTGGACTAGTTGATGTGTATGCTGGTCCTAATTAGCACGAGTGCACTTCAGCTGGAATTGTTCTCAGCAGCTAAAATCAGCAGGGCTACAACTTGCTGTGGAACTGCAGAAATGTGTGACTGTCACTATTGTACTCTGGTCTTGGATCACAAAGGTGTTGCAGTCTATTAGTAGAAGACACCACAGGTTAAAAGACCAGGTATTTTGGATCTTAAAGCAGTAGGGCTAAAATCTACACACAGTTTCAGGAGCCATAACAATTTCTTTGAAATAGACTGAGCAAACCCATTATTTTTTAAAATAATAATAACAACAACAAAAAAACTATAGATATTTTAAAAAAATCTAGATACAGATCTGACCACCACAGATGGTGCCAACAAAGACCAAAGGGCACTGGAGACAAACATCCTTATCATCTTTTTGCTACTTTCCTCTCACATTACCTTCATCTGTTAGTCCCAAAGGCGTGTTTTTCTTTTTAGTTAAATTTCTCAGCTTTTCTTTGAGTTTCTAAGTCCTGTGGTTTATCTTTTATCGCTCACCAGAGGGAGAATAAACCCCATTGTTCCAACAGTGATAAAAGCACAAGAGGGAAAGATGGCATCCTTCATCTTCCTTCAAATCAGCAAAAAGTGGTCTGAGAGAATGCCCATGTGTGAGGTTGTGGATAAAGGAGCTGTATTGAGCCAACGTGAAGCCAGGGTGGTTTGCTTCATCCTCCTGGCAATCTAGCAGCAAAAGATTTGCAGGAGAAAAATACTGCAACAAAAATTGTCTGCAACAATTCCTAAACATGTCTATCCAAAACATCTATCTCTCAGGGGAAAGAAAAGCAGTTACAAATTGTTCAAGAACATGGGTAGCCAAAAGATCCTGATCCTACAAGCTGCATGTTAGAATCTCCTGTAGGCTTTGGGACTGGTTTGTAGACAACAGCTCTCCCAGCGTTCTAGCACTGCATTTTGCAGGGTAAGATTACACTGGGCAAGTTGGTGATGGCAGCCTTAGCAGGACATGGTGGTTTGCTTTTTCCCACCATGGAAAATTCAATCTCCTTAGCACTCTCTGCCCCGTGGGGGCCTGCGGACTGATCTAGGCCACTGAGATAATGCAGATCAAGAATTAAAGGGTGACCACACCTGGTCTAGACAGCACTCTGAGCATAAAAATCTCAACTTCTGCTAAATATAGCTTTTTCACAAAGAGATGTTTAACACACAGAAATGAAAATGGGCATAGAGCCCTTGGTGGCCCAGGTCATTAGACTAAAGTTCCCTCTCCTGCTTTTTGTTGGTTTAGATTTTCCAATATTCATGGGATACGCAGAAGCTGGCAGAAAAGACAGGCAGGAGAACCCAAGATGGTGAAAAGAGAACTTTATTTACAGAAACTTCTTTATATATCCATTAATAATCTAGCAACTATTGGTCAGCAGGGAATCCACCTCCCTAAGGCATTGGTCACAGCTCTACAACACCCAATACCAAACACAGAGATTAAGAAAGTACAAAAAATGCAGCTTATCTCTATTCTCCATGAGAAAGAAGAGAAGGATTTCTAAAACAGTGCAAGTACAATTCCCCCTTTTTGTTTTAAAAGGAAAAGGCAAAAACAAAGGTATTGCTTGCGGTCCCCCGTTAGTTCCCTAAGAAGTGAGAATGAGCTCAGCATGAAGGATCTGCTTGGCAGCGGCCAGCTACCAAGAAGATCCCGAATTAAATACCGATAAGGGGTCTGCCAGTGATGGCCAGCCACTGACAGGGCCCAAACCAGCTGCTGATTGAAGGTGGACAGAGAGACTTTCAAGCAATGCCATAAACGATACATCTATCAAAACCTAGTTCTATTGAAAGCTCTTAATTTTCTGACTCCATAATAAAAAGGTAAAAATTCAGTCTCTGCTTGTAGAAGGACCATCTGCCTGATGGTCAGTGTCTTGGTCATTGTTTTGAGGTTGCTAGTTCTGCTTCTGAAGTCGCAGATTAGGACGAATGCATCTCGCAGGCAGCCACTGCACTCCAGTATCTGTGGAAATGCAAGCATACCCACGGCCCCAAGTAATAAGCTCATGTGGGCCTTCCCAGTTGTTAATAAGTAGGTTTTGAATCCAAACATTCGCCCCGGGGCAAGCGCGACTCGCCCGATGACTGCAATGGGAGACAATGGTTCAAAATGACAGGATTATTCGAATTCGGTGGCACAGTGAGATGATTAATTGTATGCAAGGCTTTTTCCAGACGGCTCTGTGGTGATTCCCCATGCATTCCCCCTTTTTGTTTTTCCAGAACGCGCTTCAGAGTACCATGCGCACGTTCCACAATCGCCTGACCAGTTGGGGAATGTGGAATACCAAATTTATGGTCCACACCCCATAGGTGCAAGAACTGCCGTGTTTTCTGTGAGGCGTAGGCAGGGCCATTAATGGTTTTCACCGCTGATGGCACGCTCAAGACCGAGAAGGCCAATTTCCAATGGGCAATGACATCACGACCCTTTTCTCCAGTGTGAGCAGATGCCCACATGGCTGAGGAGAAGGTGTCAATAGACACATGCACATACTTAAATCGGCCAAATTCAGGGATGTGTGTCACATCCGTCTGCCAAAGCTGCAAGGCCTTTAGGCCTCTGGGATTTACTCCCAATGGCAGAGGTGCAGCGAGTCCGTGGCAATCAGCACAAGCGCTGACAATGTCACAAGCCTCGGGTGGCGTCAATTGGAACTGCTTCTGCAGAGTATGTGCACTCTGGTGGAAGAAATCATGGGAAGCTTTGGCTTGTGCAAGTTTGCCAGACTGAGGCACCATCCATGCAGGATTGCCTTCTGTTATAAAACCTGGCAATTTGGTGTGGCTTCGAATGTGCAAAATGTAATATGGATGCGTTCGAGCTTGAATTGCATTCCACAAAGCTTGTAATAATGAAAACAGAGC
>VZRL01004528.1:1468624-1491676 GCA_013397895.1 Origma solitaria | reverse complement strand
GTCTGTCATTGGGGTGCAAAGGAATTGTGAAAAAACAATCCTTCAAATCAATGACCAGGATTTCCCACTTTGTGGGGATCATTGTGGGTGAGGGCATACCAGGCTATAAAGCTCCCATACTCTCCATCACTGCATTAACTCTCCGAAGATCTTGCAACAATCGCCATTTCCCTGATTTTTTCTTAATTACGAACACGGGGATATTCCAAGGACTAGTAGAAGGCTCAATGTGTCCCTGTTGCAATTGTTCCTGAACCAGCTGATAAAGGGTGACTAATTTCTCTTTGGGCAAGGGCCACTGTGGTTCCCATATGGGTGTTTCAGTTAGCCATCACAATGATAGCATACGATATGGTGCGCCCTTGCTCACAGTGACCCCTATTAAAAATTTGTCCCAATCTGGACTCCCCACGCCGCCAACAGGTCCCTCCCCCAAAGGTTAAGTGGGGCTGAAGTAACATAGGGCTGGATTACAGCTGTGCGACCCTCCGGGTCTTTCACCAACACAGGCCGTTTGCTCAGGTGGCTCTGTGTGGTTCCTCCTAGCCACGCAATGGCTGATCCCACAGGGGCTAGAGGCCATGTAGAAGGCCATGAAGAGGAGGAAAGAATTGTTACATCAGCACCTGTGTCAATCAAACCTCGAAGTCGAATCCAACGTGGGCGGGCTTTTGGCAGGATCAAAGTGCACGTCAGCTGTGGCCTCTGATTAGAGATGTCTGCGGCCCAGCAGATTTGCAGAAGTTCTGGAATCCCAGTGGTGCTGCTTCCGCATACTTGCTGCTCTGCCCTGGGAACAGAAGACTCAAAAGGCACTAAATGAGCAATGGGGTTTTTTTCAGGGATTGTAACAGGGGGACTTGGCGTGGAAACCATAGCATGAATTTGGCCTGTAAAGCCTGCATCTATTACTTCTGGATGGACAAAGATCTCTTGGTGGGTGACCTCAGGTCTTCCCACCAGGAGAGCACCATACCCTTGGCTTAGGGGTTCGTGCACATCCAAGGGGACTCTGTGAATGCTATCAGAGTCTAGGACGACTGTCCTGGCTGTGCAGACATTGACCTGGGCTGGCCCTTGGGCGCTGTCTCCACGCTGGCCGAATGGGCCGGTGCTGGCGACGTTGGCCTGGGCTGGCCCTAGGGTGTCACACTGACTGGATAAGCCAGTGTTTGCAGCCTGTTTTGGGGGAATGGTCGAGTCGGAGGGCAGTACCCCCATTTTGCACCTCCCTTTGCGTTTCCCGACAGTGGCCGGCCGTCCACATGGTATTGAGACCTGCAATATTCTGCGCAATGCCCTGGTCTACCACACCTCTTGCAGTGGGGAACCGCAGTCCCTTCATTTCCCTTCTTCTGTGACTTAGATCGTCTTCGTTTGTTCCCAGGCTTGGACTGCTTCTGCCCACCACCAGGGTTTGCCTGAGCAGGTGACAGAAATGCAGCCAAAGCAGGCTTCTTTGAGCTCCGTGGTGTCACCTGGGAGCAAGCCTTGGCCATCTGTGCAGCGGTGACATCGCCTTGCAATGTCTCTATAATTCTCTTGCAGCCTTCGTTGGCATTGTCTTTTGCCAACTGTTTGCACAGCACTTGTCTCAAAGTGTCGTCTTCTACTTGTTTTTCCAAAGCAACCACTAAACGCTCGAGGAAAGATAGAAATGGTTCAGATGTCCCCTGATGTATCACAGTAAATGATACCTTTTGGTCTGCCATATTGATTGTCTTAAGAAGGGCACTGAAGCCAAGATTTTGAGCCTGCTCCAATACTTTGGGATCCCATCTGGCCTGCAGGTCAGGATTGTTGTAGGGTTTAAGTCCCATCAGAACATCCACTCCAGCCCCTTGTCTAGGGCTGGCAGGAGGCAGACGCATGTTTTCATCTGCGGCTTTTTGAGTCATCTTCCTCCAATGATTTTCAAAAACTGTAAATTGCATAGGTTGAAGCAGAACTTGGCCCAAGTGCCTGATGTCGAAGGGTGCCAACAGATCAGTATTTATTACCCTAAGAAGTTGCATAACTTCAGGAGAGCCAAGCCCATACTGTGCTACCTTAGTCTGTAAATCCTGGACCACTTTCCAAGCTATAACTTGATGGTTATCTGCTTGGCCTGAGTTTGGGGCTGCTTTAAACACTGGAAAGGCTTGAATATTCCCTTGCAGGATGTTAATATCACCCTGGGCCATGGGCTCACCTGCTGGAGGCACTGCATCTGCCACTTGATTCTCCATTGCGTCTGGTAGAGTTTGGGGCATTCCTATTCGCTCCAACAGACTCCATTCCCCTGCCTCCAAAGCTGCTAATTTGACACAGTCCCAATATTTTCTCGGATTTTGGGCCTTTAATGTGATGGAGTACCTGTGGTGTGCCCAGGGCTGGGCCTGCAGCAGCCACTTTTTTCTCCTCTTTGTTACCTCTCTCTTTTTCTCACTTACCGAGAGGCCATCTGGCTCGGCATCAGAATCGTCCATTTTAGCCTCATCTGCTGCCCCTATCACAAAAGACAGAAGCTCGTTGAATACGGGCATTGGGCGGGGACAGAAGGCCTCTACAGAGGCCACGCTGGGGGCAGAAGATGAGTGTGGGCTAGTGTCCATGCCTTCGGAATCAGAAGAATGCACGGAGCGCAGGGATCCCGCATGTTGTGTTACTATGGTAACCAGGTCATGGTCATCTCTAGGGTGCAAAACCCTTCCCTGCTGGCCCCTCAGGGGAACATTCCTGGGCTCAGACAGATGCCGATCAAGTCTGGACTGGCGGGAGACATCTAGCAGTTCCAAGAGAGTGTCAGAGACTCCATCAAACGTTTGCAAAATGCGGTTCAGAATGTCAGGGACTACATCAAGCCTTTGCAAGATGCGGTCCAGAGTGCCGGGGACTACATCAAGCCTTTGCAAGAAGTGATCCAGAATTTTGGGGGGGCAGGCGGGGGGAACACGTGATGCTTCAGACCCCATCGCCGCCGCTACATGGCAGGAACCGCCTCCCAGGGCCCACCCCGGGTCCTTCCCTGGGCCTGCTGGCCCCGCAAGGCTGGGGCTGGGGCCAGCTGCTTCTGCTGTGCCGGGGGGTGGGAAGCAGCCCTGCACCGAACGGTGCAAGCGGGTCCTGCTCACCCGTAGCGTGCCCCGCTGCGCCAGGGAGTGCAGGTGGAGCGGGCTGTGCTGGCTGGAGTGGCACCAGCGAGGCGGCACAGCCCCGCATGGTGCAGGGTGGTTCCTCGGCGCCTGCTGGCTCCCCCAGGGTGATGTCACCCGCCGGCGACTCAGGAGTGAAGCAGGAGCGGCGTGCTGGGCTCATCCCCACCCACGGGGGAATGGGGGAGGGGGCTCCCGCCGGGCTGGGAGTCGGAGCAGTCCCCGCTGGTCCTGCTCTATTCTGTTGGGCTAAAAATTCTGCCAAAGCTTCTTGAGGCGTTGGATAATCCAACGGGGACATGTATTTCTGACCAGCACTGCGGCGCGTATCAGGGGGAAGGCCGAACCGGTCGGGCGGCAGACCGTGGGGCGGGGCTGCTGGGGCCAAACGTGAGCTAGGGTTGGCTCCCCCAAACCCCGCGCCTTCTTCCTTCAAGAAATCAAGGACCCTTCTCCAAGTGGGGCACAGTCGAATTGTATCGAAACTGCCAAAGGAGAACTCCAACCAGAGGTCGTCCCCGCGCTGAAGCCACGCCTTGTAAGTTGGAATCCCTTGCAAAATATCAAAATGTCCTTTTTGCTGTAACCATAATAATAAATCACCGAGCAATCTGTCAGTGATCTTGGCTCAGATGGGGCCCCAAGCGTCCTGGGGGGGCCCCGAGGATGCCCCAGAGGTTTCAGCTGCGTCCTCCATTATGTCCCCGAGACCCCGGGAGGGTGGGAGGGGATAAAGGCGGGTAGGGAGGGCTTCTCCTACCTTCAGAAGGACACATCGGTTTCACCAGTTGTTGGTTTAGATTTTCTGATATTCATGGGATTCGCAGAAGCTGGCAGAAAAGACAGGCAGCAGAACCCAAGATGGCGAAAAGAGAACTTTATTTACAGAAACTTCTTTATATATCCATTAATAATCTAGCAACTATTGGTCAGCAGGGAATCCACCTCCCAAAGGCATTGGTCACAGCTCTACAACACCTAATACCAAATACAGAGATTAAGAAAGTACAAAAAATGCAGCTTATCTCTATTCTCCCTGAGAAAGAAGAGAAGGATTTCTAAAACAGTGCAACTACACTTATTAGCTCAGCATTGCCACCACCAGCACTAACAATTTTATGAAGTTAAGCTGTTGTTTTCCACACTTCTCAATGGTCTTAAAACAAGTCCTCAGAAAAAAAACCACCTTCTTTTGTTACAGAATAAAATAAATGCAACCCCCTGAAAATACTTGGTTTTTTTTGGAATCCCTTTTTGGCTTTTTGGTGGATTTTTTTGTTTAAGCCAGAAAAGAAGAAAGGATAACTCTATAATCTTGATTTAAACTACCAGGCAACAGATTCAAACCGTGGGTGTTTATTAGTGTGAGAGTGGAGGAATTGATCTCACTGGTAGCCCTGCTCCTGGCAGCAGGGCTCCCCTCAGTGAGATGCTCTGGCAATGCATTCAGCAGAATCCCAGGCATATCAGTTAATAAGGATCTTGCTACAAAGCCTGATTTTCGTGTGCTGGAAAATGTCATGCATGTTCCTTACTAAGAGGCTATGCACACTCTTTTCAAAACCATTGTCAAAAGCATAAAGAAACAAAATTATTTTTTCTTAAATATAGCGTATCTTATTTTTCTTATGTTCTTACTTTGTGGTGGGTTTTTACAGATAATGCTGTACATGGTACAATATATATTGGCAGTATTATTGAAAAGCCAAGCACAAGGGAAGAAGAAATATGAAGTTTATCTCATTATCTTTAGGAGTCTCCAGATAAAATTGCAAATGAGTATTTTCATAAAGCTTTCCAGTTCTCACCACCTCGTACTAATTAAAGCTTTGTATAAATTCACACGTCTTGTCACAAGCACAGAGAAAGTATGGGGAAATTAAAAATGCAAGACATTCATACAGTCTTTTAATTTTGCTCATTTTTCCCTCTTTGTTTTGAACATTGCAGGGGAAGGTAATGCTGTCCTGTTAAGAGAGCTCTTTTATATGCGTGCGTATTAGCCTTAGCAGTCAGTACCTACATATGGAACACAAAATTCACACATGAAGCTGAGCTAATACAGGCTCATTTTCTGTCTTCCTAAGAGCCTTGCAACACAATTTAAAGTAAGTTGCAAGCAAAATTAATAATCATTGGGAAGAATGTGGGGAGAGGACAAGATATCTCAGATAGCACTGAGATACAGAAGCCACTGTAGATTTAGCTGTAAGTCCTTCTTTTAATTTCCTATGTAGTGAGCATTTGGCTGGGTGGGAGTTTCTGGCTGCCTCTGATATCAGAGAAAAGCCTGCTCTGCTGGGAGGTGCATAGGCAGATTTGCTCAGTAGGACATTCCTCCTCTCTCAAGGACACATGGTATTTCCAGAATGCCTCCAAAATAGCATGTTTTCCTGAGAGCCAGGTTGCCTTTTAAACTCAGGGCAGTGCCAGGGTGTAATTGTTTCCTCATTATTTGAGGTCTCTCACTCCTGACACTCAGGGCTGCCCCCAGGTCAGGGAGCTGATGCGCTTTGCACAGAAAAACCTTGTAAGAGGCAAGGTGATGTTCTCATTAAAGTAACTGTGAATCCCTCAGGAACATCCTGACCTTCAGGAAACTCAATTTGTTTTTTGACCTGTTTTCTTCAGAGAGGCCACTGGAGAACACAGAGGAATGGTCTGACGTACAGTGCACACACTGACACATCAGGCAGAATCACAGGAATATGTCATTGATGAATCATTCTATATTAATTCATCTACAGCTCTACAGAGAATACAACTTGTAAAAGAATCCTAAAATGTTACCCAAGTTATAGCCTAGCAAATCAATTAATAATTAGTAATCCACTAATAAGAATTAATTTCTAAAGTTTAATAGAGTTTTGTGATAAGAAGTTGTTTCACATAGTTGCAGGGACTAAAGATTTTAGGGACTATAGATTTTATATCCATATATCTGTGTTTGATTTCTTACTGCCTTGGATTTTGTATGCATATGGAAAAAATGCTATAAAGCTCCATCAAGTCAGACAGATAGCAGCATAGTTTGGACATTTGCAGGTGACCAGATGGGTGGAGAATCACATCTATGAAGTCAGCGGTGAAAGATCAGGCTCCAAAGCCTAACTTGGACAGTGACAGATAGGAATGTTTTTAGCAATTAATTAAGTAGAACTGCATTTATCCTACATAGCACTTGTTATAGTGGCTTCTGAATATGTTGTTTTAGCAGTCTTCTTTATTAGCAAGTCTCAACAAATCATGCAAAAAACTGAATTGTGTTTTGGCAGTCATAACATTAATCTGCTACACATTTAGAAAGATTGTGGAAAGAGAATTTTTTAACAGCTAAAGTCCTAGCACCTGGCAAATAGAATGTTTTGCAAGGAGATTGGTTTATTTCACTTGACAGTTTTATTAAACTTTAATCACCTTTTCAATGAGTTCATTGTTTAGTACTCGCTGTTCCTATGGCCTAAATTGGGGCGTTTCTAAAGGATGAATACTTATTTTTCTGATTCTCAAGCAAAGTGCAGTTCTGCTGTCTTTCATTATTAACTGTATAACAGAGATAGAAATTCTGTCGATAAAAGAAGGCAATAAAACAAAATTAAAGTGCTGTCAACACTATATTTGTCAGAAATTTAATGAGCTTTACCATAATGGGTGCTGATTATAGGTAATATTTCATAATGCCATTCATCACTCAACAAAATTATATACTTTTAGAGGGCAGCTGTAACTGTGTTCTGCAAAGACGGAAATACTTATAGACGAGATTGACGTGTGCTGTGAGCAGGTGCCGTTGCTACCATGCTCCAATTAAAAGCTATGTGCATCATATGATGTTGAAGTTGTCTATTACCCACTATTTGCTTCACCGAAAGCCTAAGTAACAGTAACTGAACACCCAGCTCAGCTAGAACTGTCTCCTGCCAGCCATTCGTATGGCTTTATGCAGATCTGATGTTTCCCCCACCTCCCTCTGATCTCCACATCTTCTCCATGCTGCAGCAATGCCTGTGGCATGCGGAGGTGAAGCATGCTGGGAGTCAGTAGCCAAAGGGACATGGTAAGGCTGCTGCCCTGTCTGGAGACCGTGGATCCCCCAGCCCTATGAGCAAAGCCCCCTTGGCAGTCAGGCCTCATGGGGACAGCCTTTACGGCAAGCACAATGCAGTGTTAACATTTCTGCCAAAGGGAGCACCGAGAGATACTTTAATTGCTCCGTCATTGCCCCTGGCACTTTGGAACCTTGCCTCTAGTTATTTTCTAGGGAAGTAAAAAACCTGAAGAGTTAAGTAATGGATTTACAGGCAGATTTTCCATCTGGGTAAGATCTTTCATTTGCCTTCAATGCTTTTTTTCACAACTATGGATATAGTTATTTCCATTGATTACTTTCCACTTGTGTGGATGAGAAAATTAGGTCAGCCACATGTAGATGTGGAGGTCATCCTCTACTCATTTGCATTGGTGTAACCAGGTAGTTGGTAAACCTGTAAAAACAAGAGAGGGAGGAATAGCCCTCAGCACAATGAATCACCCCTGATGGGTGTTCACACATAATCTCAGAAGTGTCTTTCATGGTGGGAAATCGGCTTGGAAACTGATCTTTTGTGTCCACAAAGACACTTCAGTGTGGATACAGGTACTTAGACAACCAAAAGCTGGAAAGCATTTCAATTCCACATTCACCTTTATGTTACTTGTTACTTTGGCTGCCATCACGCAAAAAATATTGGCTGTATTTCTTGATAACGGCATTTGAGAAGACTACATCAAAGCTAATCAAAAAGGCAGTTTTAGAGGAAAGCTGTGATATGTCACTCCAAGTCCTTAAAATCCTTGTTGATTTTGCTAATCTTACTCACACAACCATCTCCTCCTTATTAGAGCCCTCTTTATCTGAAGGAGTACCAAAGAATCTGAAATCTAATCACATATTACCTGGAGCTGTTTGTAAAGTTCAATACAATAATAGTTCTGAAGCTAAGAAAGAAATTGTTTATATGCACTAAGATTTTAATTGGTACCCCAACCAAAAATATTCCATAATCTTCAAATATATAGCCATTGCTTTATTTTAACTTTTGTCACTGATCCATGAGATATCAAGACGTCAGGACAAGAATGTAGAACTGAGCCTATGGACAGTCATGGGAGGCTACAGCGGATGTTCTGTGTAATCTAATATGGACAGGGGAAGAAAAAAGCAAACCCATACTTAGGTGCCCATTATCAAGGGCTCTCACTATACAGTGCACAAAGGACTGGACTCAACATTGACATTGAATTACTTAACACTGAGAGGCCCAGGGCAAGCCAGGCAAGCTCTAAATCTGGGGCATTTTCTGGTATATTTCTAAATATCAGCTGAGACATAGATAGCGAAGTTTTGCTTTTTTGAGGCATGCCCAATCACTTTTGGATTGAGATTTGTGAAAATGATTTTCATTCATTTCTGGGGCACTCTGAAGGACGCTGTCAAGGTTGCAAAAAAGGCCCACTACCTCTTTAATGGAGTCCTGACTCAAAAAATAACTCAATAACTAACTAATAAATAAATAAATAAATAGAGTAACTGGAAAACCTAATTTTGTCTCCATTTATGGTTAGATGAAGATAGAAATCTCCTGAGATTCACTACAAAATCCAAAATGGTGCAACCCAGTTCAACACCTTGTAGCCTGAAAGTTGACTCGGATCAATACCTGAGGAGTTTTTAGACCATCATCTATCTCCCTTTGGATATTCATAGTGTGTGGACATGTTCAGTTTGGTGCTACTCTTATTTCACAGGGCTGAGATCCAAGCTCAGTGCCCATCACTGCCCATACAATACAGCACACCCTCAGTCCAGTGCCTGCATCAGCCCAAGCTCCACAGGACTGAGGAAGAACCATCTGGCAGGGGCCACGTTCCTTGGTAACTCCATTCTCAGACCACAGTTATTCCAGGCGTCGTGTCATTTGTTTCAGCCTGTTTTTATTGACTGAGTAAACAACTCCCTTGATTACAGCAGTTACAGTTTTCCCTGGGGTTACATTTGGCTACAAGCTGCTCACCCTTCTTTAACTGCACTGTTAATTAGGAGGCCTGTGTTTTCTTTCTTGTCAAAAGCAACTAAGCTCCCTGCCACTGGAATTCTTTCTTCTCCCTTCTCCTAGGGTGAGAGAACAGTGATTGTTTGCTTGGTTACACTTCAAGTCTTTTGTATGCTTTTAATAAACTCTGTAATTAATACTTTGAGAGGGTGTTTTTTCCCTTCTGTCTGAGCACATCTTGAGCACAACTTTTCAATGGCAATAAACAGAAATAAAGAATAGTTAATTGCTCTCCCAGCATGACTCTGGCATTACTTGGGGTGTTGCAATAGCTTTGGATGGCTAAATGTGAATGTCTGAAAGAAGTCAGTGTGGTATTTGTAACAAGCAACCTGGCTCCATTAACATGTTAGAGGGAGAAGTTTGGTCAAACACTGTCAAATCTTTCTCAGTGTTAAAATCCAGGGACACTGGACTTTCTGGGTACACAGGGCAAGCTATTGGTGCTCCTTTCCTATTTAGAAGAAAGCAGCAATCATCTTTAACCTGTTAAAATGCATAAAGAGCATAAAAAGCTTACATGGACTCCCGCTGAAGCCAAAGACAAAACTAGACATTTCAATACAAGCAGAAATAACATTCCCACATGGGAAAATAATAAGAGTATAATTTATAACTACTCAATAGATATTACTTATTGCCATCAGATATCACAGACTGAGAGTTTAGTTTGAGAATTTGAAAAAAAAAACCCTTTCATATGCTTCTAGATCCAAAATAATCACAAGAGATTATATTCATCTCACATAACTTGCTGAGAGTCATTATAGCCAAAGGAGGGAGAAAGGCACCTCCTGAGGGTGACTCAAGTTTTCAGTCTTTAGGCTCCAAGTTTAGAATGAGATGTTCCCTTCGCTTCCAAGAGAACATAAATTTTGAATTTGTCATTAAGAGAAGATAATTTTTCAGGTAGGACATACTATACTTTTCATATCTGCACTTCAAGAATATTTTCTCTGATTTATATGCTACTGATCAATGTCATGACTGGAAATTTGGAATATAATGAGGATGCAGCAATTTCTGTATTCACACAATGTGCACTTGAAAGGAACTTTGTATTTTTCTGAAGTGTTGGTCCTTGCCTGAGGTAGGGTGTTCAACTAGATGAACCACTGATCTGCTAGGAAGACTGTCATGTACTTATTAATATCTTCTTATTCTTGCCAATTTTCATATTCTTGTAAGAGCTTTATATTACTTTTTAAAACCTTGACCTGACTTTCTGAAGAAAAGTCATATTCATGCAGATGCTGAATGAAAAATGTATTTATTGGCTCTGAAGACTCATACTATTCCCTACTATGAAGTACCCTGCTCAATTCTTACAAACCCTTTAACATTTTGTACTGTAACATTTTTATATTGTTTGATTTGAAGGCTTCCAGCTTCAAGTGATTCTGAGAACCACTTTAATACCCAAAAACTGAACAGGTAAGTTTATTACAATGCCTTAGGGCAGAAACCACAGGTGTATTTAAAAATGTGAGCCTGGGAGAGGGTGATCTCACGTGCTGTATCCATGCAGCCTTCAGGATTGATTGGGAGATATAAAAATGGCAACTCTATCCCATGCAAAGGGTGTTTCAGATAAAGTGACAAGGAGGTGGATTGAAAACTGGCTGAAATGGCAGGTTGAAAGGACTGTAGTCAGTGTCACAAAGTCCAGATGGAGGCAAGTCACTACGAGAGGTCAGTACTGAGGCCAACCCTGTTTTAACATCCTCATTAATAACCTGGATGATGGGAAAGAGTGCACCCTGAGGAAGTTTGCAAAATAGAGAATAGGGACGAGTGACTGATACAGAGAATTGGTGTGCTGCCCTTCAGAAGGACCTCAGCAAGCTGGAGAAATGGGCTGACAGAAGCCTTGTGAAGTTCAGCACAGGAAAATGCCAAATCCTGCACATGGAGGGGAACAAGCTCAGCCACCAGCAAATGCTGGGATCTGACGAACTGGGAAGCAGCTTGACAGAGAACAATCTTGGGGTCCTGGCAGACAACAAGGTGACCACAAGCCAGCAATGTGCTCTTGCTGCCAGGGTGGCCAGTGGCTGCCTGGGCTGCGTTAGATAGAACATTGCCAGCAGGTTGAGGGAGGTGATCTGTCCTCTTCACTCAGCATTGGTGATGCCACACTTGGACCAGTCCTTGGATCCTCAATACAAGGTACAGATTTCTGGATTGAGTTCAGCACAGAGCTACAAAGATGGTTAAGGGACTGGAGCATCTGACAGATGAAGAAAGGCTGAGAGAGTTGCAATTGTTCAGCCTGGGGAAGAGAAACCTTGGGGGAATCTCACCTATGAGTATAAAAATGTGATGGGAGAGAATGAAGAAGAGTGAGCCAGAGTCTTCTCCATGCTACCCAGTGACAGGACTATGGGCAGCAGGCATAAATTAAAACACATGAAATTCCACCTGATCACAAGAAAGGACTTTTTTTTACTGTGAAAGTGGTCAAACATTGCAACACATTGCTAAGGGAAGCTGGGGAGTCTCTGTCTTCAGAGATAATTCAAACCCAGCTGGGCAGAATGCAGGCAACCCAGTGTAGCTGACCCTGCTTGAGCATGGGGGATGAAATAGATGATCTCAAGAGCTCCCTCCCAACCTAAGTGATTTTGTGACTCTGTGATTCACGACCTTTGAACGCCCTGGTATTACTAATAGCTTACTGTAACCATAGCTGCCTGCAAATGCAAACTGAGTGGCTGTTTGCTCTGTCTTTTTATATAAAGTTTCCAGAAGCTTGGTTAAAACTAGTCCAAACACATTTGTTGGGTCTTTTTTCCCAACACAAAATCGTATTATTTCAATCATAACTCCTATATGTGTTTCTCCGTATATTTAATTCTGGAATATTTTAATTTAATAAAATTTTGAAACTCCTTCGTATTCCACTTTATGCATTTTTATTATTTTTAAGTGTTTCATAACAGATAAGAAACAGTAGTGCTGCAATATAGACGGAATACTTAATTTTTAAAGTCAGTAAAAGAGTTAATACATTTCACTGATTGAAATAGCTTTTTTTAAAAAATATTGTATCTCAGATTGATTAATTTCAGTGCACAGAGATTCTAGAAAAGGTATTCTGTGCAACTGCAAAGTAGTAACTTACCATCATGATTCTAGAGCAAAAGCAGCATCCAGGACTGTGCCCAGATGGTCTCTGGTGGAAGAACACATTCAGGGACTGCCAAATAACCACACTGGAACTGTGTAGCTGGGGAGGGAACCTGGAGAAGGGGAACATCCACATGGTGCTTGAGTGTGAGTGATGTGCAGAGGATCTGTCCCTGCCTGCTGGAGCTGACCTTCCATGACACACACTGGGCCATTCAAAATTACCATGGTCCAAAAGGAATACTGAGATTAAATGAATGGATGTATCTGGCTCCAAAGACTTCCTTATTCACCCTAAAACAGTGGGATCCCATGTCTTCATCACCCTGGTGCTGAGATCATTGCAAGAATCGGATATAAAGCTCTCTGCAGTGCACAAACACAAATGCTGGAAGAGGGCCACTGTGCATTGCTGTCAAAAAATAAGATCTGACACCCTGAAAAGTTGATAAAAAAATAAAAGTTTCTACTCTCTTGGCACTAAGCAAGTATAAAAAAATTTAAAAAGCAATCTGAATACTAGACATTAAAAGGGAACCTAAATTCAGTAGATGAAAGAGAGCTTTGTAAGTACTGTCTCTGATAGTATATTCTTTTTCAAGAAAGGCATTTATTTCTCACTATCTTATCTACCCCAGTGGTAGTCTGTGAGCTAGAGATAAACCGAATTTCTTTTTTTTCTGGCCAACAAATGAATCCTTACAGTCCTGGGCTGTCTAACAGACAAGGACTTTTCTAAAATGGCTACAGTTTGCTCGCCTCTCAGATTTCTTTTCAAAAGGGTATCAGAAGTAAAGTTTTTGCAGGTTTTAGAGATAAGCAATGGATGCCTATTAACTACCTGAGAACAGGACATGGTTGGTTTCTGGGGTGGAAAGTAGGGAAGGATGAAAACAGGG
This sequence comes from Origma solitaria, assembly GCA_013397895.1. Lineage (NCBI taxonomy): Eukaryota > Metazoa > Chordata > Aves > Passeriformes > Acanthizidae > Origma > Origma solitaria. The sequence continues at coordinate 1,478,422 of VZRL01004528.1, read as the reverse complement.
AGAAGGCAGCAACTAGAGGACAGAAGAACAGACACCTCTCTTGACTGTCCAGAGTAAGAACAGGGGGAAGAGTTTGCACTTCTTTTACTATGTTTTCTGAGGAAAGAATTGCTTCCAGTGTAAGGAAGTAGGTAAATAAAAACATGTAGTTGAAAGCTTATGGGGTCATCTAGTCAGTGATGCTATAGCCCCAACACATCTCTACAGGAACCAATTTTCAGAGAAGACTTGTTTTGATCTTAGAGGCTAAAAGTCTGTTAGATTATCTTATCGAGCTTCCTATTAGCATACCAAAATCTTTTATTCTCCAGTCACTCCAGCATACAGTCCAGTGGCAGGTATGTTTTTGGCTAATGTATATCTTAAGTAAAGGCACATTGAAGACCTTGAAAGACATCCTGCTTTCCCCAGGGGGCTTGCTGTAATGGGTCACGTTACAAACATTTGCTTTATGTCTAATTGGAATCTGACTGTTTTCAGGTACCTGTCACTGAATCTTATTATCTCAGTGTCTGCTAGAATAAATGGGCTTTTCAGGCTTGGTTTCTTCTTCCCAGGGGAATCCTAATGCAATCCTGTCATCTTTCTCTCTTCTGCTTAGTAAGATGTTAAGATATTTAAATCTCTTCCTGTAAGGCCCTTTTAAATTTTGTATATAAAAACCTCCATATTTTCTCCCTAGAATTTATTCTGTTCTGCGTCCCTTGCTACATTTTAACCCTTTTTATACATGCAAACACTGTTTTTTTCCCTAACCAAATCATTATGTTTTCTACATTATGGAGTTATTCTCCACTGGATTGAATTTGGAAATTCAAACTCTCTGATCTCAGAGCTTCTCAGTTTTCCAAGATATAGCCAAGATTAATATTACCAAACCAAAGAGCAAAGATGACCACCTGAATAGGCTATTTAAATTTTAAACAATGTAAAATAGATGTGCTGAATTTTCCAGTCCTCTATTTTCACCATACTAATTACCATCTCCACTGTTTAAATACAGATTTGCTCTATATTTAGTAATTGGATTATCCTATTGTTTGGATTTCTTTATTCACACTAGACTTTTAATATCTCTCCCTCCTACAAGGTCATTTTTTTGAGCTCTGCATTGCATTTTTGTGAGAGGCATACACTTGCAATTACAGGTGTTCTATAAATCATCATCACTGTGAATCACAGACATAAATAAACAAGGTTGATGAAAGACTTTTTACTGCTATCAGTTATAACATAAAACGGGTTACACAGACAAGCTGTGACCTGTGAGATCGGATTGGTATCTAGAGTTTTAATCTCTGTTCTTGCTGTGGTGGAGAAAAATGGCTATCATTTATCACTAGCAAAGCATGCAGCAAGCAATAAGAACATGGGAGCTCAACTACATTAAATAGCAGCTGCTGTGTATGTTCATAAGCAGTGCTGTGCCATATATCCACTACAAACAACACACTCTAATTATGAACACAGACACATAATAGGTGACTCGAAACAGCAGAGTTCAGATAATTGCAATGGCAAAGTTAATTGCAGTAGGCTAACTAATTTGCTCAGATAATCAAGAGCCAACTAATATTTCTCCACCACACTGTGGAGAAACCACACGGTATTCCAATTAAACCAAAGAAAAAAGGCAAGGGAACTCTCCAAGCAATGGAAGAGTTTGGCTTCTTCTGTTTCCTCTTTCAACACACTGTCCTGGCCACAGGGCTAAGAATCCTGGTACATAGTTTTTGAAAAACAGTGCACTATTCTTTTTCTTTAATTTGAAAACAGCAAAACTGCAGTGCTCCAGTTATGATCAGTACAGTAGCGTATTTTCTTACAGGTTATGGAATCCACGTGGATGGCCTAATTTCTAAGGGAGCTCATCTAACAGTTTTAATGAGTCTTATCACTGACTTCTAGGGGAAGCAGGGAAAAGAGTGCCAGGGACATGAATCCATGAGCCAATGGCTCTGTTAAGCCACCCTCTGTCTAATCTGTCCTTTACCCCATGCATGGTGGCAGGTAGTCATGTACTTAATATGTAAGGCACAGAGTTCAGAGGACAACTGCTCTTCCAATTTAGTTGAAACACTGTCAGATTCCAGCAATGCCAAACCTTGAATGCAAAACAACTAGTCACGATTCATTCTGATAAATAGTAGTAAATTTGATAATTTCCTCCAAAGCCAAAACATGCTTTGTTTTTGTTTAGAGATTTTGTTGTACTGAGCTGAAGCCTTTATGAATAGCCTTTACCTTCACAACACTATAGAAATTGATCATTGCACCTAGTTTTCCAAACAAGAAAGATAGAAAACTATTTTTCAAGATTACTGTTGCTATTACTATAAATGTTGTTCTATTACTATAAGTTTTTGTTACAGATGGTTCATCTTCAATTAGTCATGCACACAAAACTCATATGCTTTATATATACATGCCAGTACAGTTGAATTTCTAATACAAACAAGTAGAACTGATAGCAACAAATGAATTTTTCTTTTAATCTTAGAGTGGTTTGGGTGGGAAGGGGATCTTGAAGATCGTCTGGTTCCAATCCCCGTGCCATGGGCAGGGACACTTTCCACCAGACCAGGCTGCCCAGAGCCCCATCCAGCCTGACCTTGAACACTTCCAGGGATGGCACATTCACAACTTCTCTGGGCAACCTGTGTGAGTTCCCCTCTACCCTCACAGTGAAGATATTTTTCCTAGTATTTAATCTAAACCTAATCTCTTTCAGTTTAAACCCATTCCCCTTTCTCCTGTCACTACATGCTCTTGTAAATAATGTCTTTCCATCTTTCCTGTAAGTTCCCTTCAGGTACTGGATGGCTGCAATTAGATCATCCCAAAGCCTTCTCTTTTCCAGGCTGAACAATTCCAGTTCTCTCAGTCTTTCTTCACAGGGGAGCTGCTTCATCCCTCTGATCAACTTGGTGGCCTCCTCTCACTTGCTCCAACAGGTCCATGTCCTCCCTCTGTTAAGGACCCCAGAGCTGATGCAGCACCGCAGGTGGGGTCTCACCAGAGCAGAGCAGAGGGGCAGAGTTCCTCCCTCGCCCTGCTGGGCACGCTGCTTTGGATGCAGCCAAGGATATGATTGGTTCTTTGTCCCAATGCTGCACTGTGCGAACTTGTTTGTAATTTGTAACCTGAGAAACAGTGCCCAAGCGTCAGCTTCCACAGGATCACCAAGTCAGAACACGAGTTTCTTTTGAAACTTTTCAACTGTCAGCTTCTGAGTAGAAATGATCGGTACCTGTCAATAACAGCTGAGTAACAAATGCCATGAGTATAGGGACCATAAATTAGGGCTCTGACTGAGAAAAGACCTATTGTACAGCAAGGGCATTTCAGCATACACTTCAGCAATACCTGGCAGAAGAACCTGGCAGTGGAGCTAGATGGTTATTGAAGAGAGTGATTTGAAGAATTCAGAAATGGCTGTTTCTGAATTATGCAGTACCATTTCAAGGTTCTGTCAAAGTTATGGATGTTTTCCTGTGTTGTTCTGAAATGAAAAGCAGAGTTGAGATATTAATGTTCTGTGAAGGACATTAATTTAAAACATGCACAGTGCTAAAGCTTGCTATCAGCTGCTTTATGATACAGAGAAGCTTGTAAGGGAATAAAATATGGACAGCAGAAATGTTTCGTTTTAAGCTTGATGTTTTGTCTTCACATGCAGCACTAAATGGTATAGTTTATGTCCTGTTATTGTTTTGATACTGAAAAAGCTCATTTTCTTGTACTTCTGGGTGAAATGGGAGTAACTGCAGTAGTGCTGGGCATCCTACATAGTCACAAAGCTAGCAGGAGCAGACTGCTGTGGAGAAGCAACCACAAAGCTGGAACTCTCTGGAGCTTTATTTGTCACCTTTCACACCACTTGATTTCAGAAACATCTCTGGGGTCAGCTTCAGGCTATTCTGCTGTTACCCTGTAAGGCACTGAGGCTACCTCAGTGTACCTTATAATCTAGTAAGAAAGGCACTCACACTTCATAAGCTATTGCTAAAAAAAACATTTTCTGGAGCTAACATGAGAAAGAGTACACGTAATCTTATGTCCCTTCAGATTATGGGAGCCCTGAGCTGTGCAGCATCTCACAGACCACTACTCAGGGCATATGGTACAGATCCCACCCATAGAAAGGTTCCCTGACATTTTGGTTTTTAGACCTCTTATAGAATTTTCTCGGACAAAAAATATTGTATTCATTGTATCTGTTGTCAAACAACTGTATATTCACATGAGATTTTGCCTCTCCTCCTTAAGATAAAGCCAAGGCCACACAGGTGGTGTAATTGGAAACATGGAATGGGAGCTGCCTGTTGACTCTTCTGCTACCATCACCCTGCTGAGTTTATCCTGAAGAACAAGCTGTACATGCAGCACAGTGCAGCACAGCCTGCTCAGGTTCACACTCCTCATGGCTCACTAACTCTCTGGTGCACAATAGTCTTCTGGTTAGGATTGCTGCAACCCCAAAGGGGAAAACCTTGCAGCTGTTCAAGGCTTTAAGCTTTGCTTCCCTGCTGGGGGCATCAGCCGGTGCTCTGTGACACCTTCGTCAGTTCCACTGCTCCTTGAGGTGAGCTCTGCCTCTCATCAGACATGAGACAGAGTGGCAAAGGACTGTTTCTGAAGGCGCCCTGTATTATTTAGCATGAGGGCAATGGGATTTGCAGGCAAGCTGTGCTCCAAGGTTAGGCAACCAACAGGATAATAAAGATGCAGGGTGCATCAGCCTTCTCCCAGCATCAACCACACCATGCACAGCACAGCTGCAAGCACAAAAGCAACTGTCCTGATGTAGAGGGAACAAGATGCTTATAGGTCTGTAGGATATGTTGCTACCTCCCTTCCTTACACAGACACCCTGCGACTTTAGCAGACTATTTCTGTTTTCTATAGGAAATGAAGGATGAGCATGTGGACAATACAAGCAAATCTCGCATCTTACCTTGCACTGCATTTCCAAGGACACAGACTGTGTACCACAACTCTGAAGACATTCAGCATCTGGGAAACAGGAATCTGCTTTTGAGAGCTGCTCTGGGATCATCATAGCTCTTCTTACACCAACTTCACATGGCTGTCTCTGGGCTCTTCTGCAGAATGGATTTTGAATAACATTCTACTTAACAAGGTCCTACATTTATTGTCTTCCCTCATGCCCACTTTACATTTAATATATGTGTTATAATGGTATGCAGTATAGCAAGAATCAGGGATTGTCTCATAGCACTCTGTGTAACAAAATAGGTTGCTTGCTTGATCCGGCAAGCCAAGCAATATGACCCTTTCCCGTTGATTCATGATTTGTCTTCAGGAATATCAGTCAGTTCACTTTACACATGAATTTAAGGTCTCAGATTTGATAATCTGCTATCGTACACATAATGAGTAGGAGTTATTAATTTAGGACTGTTTAGGAAGGAAGCTTAAACTATAAGCCTAGGAGTTAATTGATCTTATAAAGCCAGTATGCTTAAAAATATGTAAAAGTTGTATGACAGCACAGCCTAATACACACAGAGAAATCACAACTTTGCCCAATGTAAAATTATTTGTGTATGGTGTTTTAATTGTTTTCTTTTTTATAATTGAAACATTTAGCGCATGAAACCTAGTAGAACTTGCATAATAGAGAACACTAGTAAATTTACAAGAGCACATTTGATCACTAAATGATTCTTAAAGACAAATATAAAGTATTTTTCTAAAGAAGCATAAGGAATAGTGATGCATTATAAATTAAAGTTATGTAGGTATCATTCACAGACGCATCATAGAGGGGAAACATAAATGTTAAAGTATAGCAGGTGTGCATAAACAACAGTTTAAAGAAATACATCCATTGGAAGAAGTTACTTCCTTTTACATCTTGTAAATTACAGGTAAATATTACACATAGCCTCAGCTGACAAGTATGCACACAGCCCTATTTAAATTATACTAATTAACACTAGATAATCTAGTGCACTATTCAGGTTAGAATAAGGGTTAGAAAAATAATTATTAACATCCCAATATATTTTCTATCTTCTAGGACTCAGCTAAATTTTTAAAACTTTCCTAAAATGTTTAAGAAAAGCAATTTAGTGTTTTGAAACTCTGATTTAAACACAGTATCCTTTTTGTTTCTGCCCTCATTTCGCCTGTGAAAGCAACAGAATCAATTATTTTTCATTCAGGCAAATGTAACTTTGCAAGAGCTAAGGGCATTTGAAAAAGTTAAGGAACACCAAAAGGAGAAACACAAGAAGATTGGAGGAAACCAGATAGCAGATTATTAATTTGATTGAATCGTGACCTTCTTTTTTTATTTCCTGGAAGGTACTGAACAGATGCAGTTCTTACTCTCAGGCCAGTTCTTCCACGCTTAAGAATTCAGGTGCAGAAAAACTTTTGGATTATGCCTACAAACAGCTGAAAAGCACAATCTGCTGCAGCAGGGCCATGTCAGAGCTGTACCAACAACTGCACAGGACAGCTGACTGAACTGCATGGCAGTGTATATTTTCTGGCCCTTTATAATGCAGTCTCATAAGCCATGCAACACAGACTCTGCCTGTGCCTGCCCGCTCCCAGTGATATGTGATCCTATTTGTTGGGTGGTTGGGGGCACAGAACTTTTTCATGTTGGGCTGAAGAGTTGTCCAAACCCCCTGCTGACTCTGTGGGCTTTCTTGTGGAAGATTACAAGGTAAGCTTGGACTTGAGTGCTGGTTTGGGCCTATGCTACATGCCCAGTACAGACAGCGCAAAGTGATCTATCACTGTATGGGGAGAGCTGGTGGCTCAACCAACGTTGTGTCTTGGTCTTGTCTGTATGCCTTGGCCAACAACTCCTGAGCCCTGGACTTATTTCTTGCTTCTGAACCATTTTTCTGATTTTGGTGGTTCAGAAAAACACTGAAACTCAAGACAAACTCTATATATTCTTAAGTAATGTGAAATTAATTTACTGGTATGATAATTAGAGCACAGTGCAGCCAGGGGACTATTCACAGCCCATGGAATCATAGCCGTGTGAAAGAAGTCATGTTCTCCACTGCTTTGTGCTTTAAGATCATACAACAAGGTCCTGATGGGACCTTGTAGGTCACTGAGTCCAGGCACTGTTCTCAATGTCAAGGAGACTTCATAATCCTTTTTAGAAACCTTCTGAACTCTAAGACTGCTCCCACAGCACGTTTTTCAGGGTTTTATGCAGCTGTGCATTAAATTTGCTATTCAGGAAGATTGCCATTGTTGCTCTGCCATAAAGCTGACCTCAGAAGAGTCAGTGGCACACATGGACCTGCTGTGTGATTGTTCAATGCATTGATCTGGAATGACTTGACAAATATTGAATGTGACCTGGCCAAAGGTCATTGTCACTGTGTCTAACCTGCCTGAATGGGTTTTCCTATAGGTGTATCATGTTGAAATTCAATGTGAGACTTAGAGGAGCAAGGCTGGGAAGTTGAAAAAGTCTTCCAAGAACTGCTTCTCATCTTGTACTTGCACTTATTTGTAAGACTATGGCTGTTTTATTGCTAGTGAAGATAGTACTTCCAGGCTGCAGGCCAAATAGCTATTTAGGCCAAGCTGAAAGCCTAGGGATTAAAGCACGCTAGGGACCCAAAGATACTTCAAAGAGTGAGGAGAGAAGGGGACAGCTGACAGTGGTCTGACTTGTGGGTAGAGGGATCCATGCCCCAGATCATGAACTGAAGCCTGTGCAGAGCTTGCTGTGTAAAAGCTGGGAATAAACAGCACTTCTCCGAGAAAATACAGGAGCCAGTGCTGTGCCTGCTCCCACAGCACAGAAGAAAGGGAGATCCTTTAGCTGAAAAAGGCACCAGAGTTGGAAATGTCAACATTTGAAGCAGACTGCAAAAAGGAGAAAGAACTGAGGTAGAAAAGACTGACAAGACAAGAGACAGTGCTTTAACACTACCTTTTCCAGTCACAGAGGAAGGAAGCATCCTTGCCCAGTCAGAAATTGCTCTGACTTCTCTGTCTTCCTAGAAATCATCAGTAAGACAGTGATTACTGCACAAAGCCCTAAGAGTCCACTCAGGAAGGCTTCAGCTTCCTCTCAAGCACACAGGAAAGCTCAGAAGTAAATGATTAATGGCCCAAAGCTTTATTTGATCTGCTGCTACAATTAAGTAGTGGCTGGCAAAGCTCACTGGTCTCCCTCAGGTACTAATCCATATTGGGCAGTTTCAAAGAGTTCCTGAGAAACTGGAGCTTAGATAACCTCATTAAAAGCTATTTGAGAGGCATTTCAGTTACATTAATGTACTATATGACTACTGAGGATAGCCATATACTGCTCATATATAAAAATATGAATAAGTCATCTATTGGATAGCCAAGGTTCTTAAGTTATGTCTAAATGGAATACAGATATGATGAGCATTTGGATATAAAGGATCTTCACCGAGTGAAGATGAATTTAGTAATCCCATCTAAAAGTTGGGATAAAGAGAGTTTAAAGTTCCTCTTAGGCTAATATTTCATTTCAAAGGCTGGTAACTGGACAAATTCTTTTCAGAAATTAAAATTTGGCATGAAAATGTATAAGTGACTGTCCCCAAGTGAAGTGTTTCTTGGGCAAACCTCAGGCTTAGAAATTAAAGAGACGAACATGGACGTACAGCATAATCTTCTGTTCCCCTAACCTGCCTTTGCCCCACCTATAGCTGTGACAGATCCACTGTAGTAACTAGCTGCTTACCACCCTGTTGCTGCAAGGACAGGGAGCTCCTCCCATACAAAAGGAAAATAGTCTGTCATGACCAATGGATTAAACACAGGTAACATTTTTTACCTTCAGATACACCACTTAGCTCCTATGATAAATTCCCTTTGGGGGTTAAGAGAGAGACAAATAAAAAATAAATGTAAGAAAAGTGTGAAGAAAAAATATAGCCCTTTAATGCAGGCTGGATCACAAGTACTGCAAAAACCAGTTCTGGCATAAGGCCCTGCTTGATATATCCAAATTTTGGACCACAGCTTCTACATTTCAATCACTGGAGAGCATCTCAAGAAGTATCATCACTGCCAAGGCACAGACAGTTTTGACAGAATTCAGTTTAATTTGCTCTTATAAATCTGCAACAAGGGAAATTCACAAATTTCCCATGCTGTCTCTTCTGGGGTGTCACAGTTCTGATATCTAACCTAAATCTCATGCTGAGCTTTCAGTTTCAGTAGTTCTTGCTCTTTTGTCTTCTATGGACTTTCAGAGGGCTCATGTACCACACAGGCTCCCTTCCTGTTTGTTCATGCTCGGACAGTCCTGACCCTGGTGAATCATGCTCAGACTGAGGTTCACTGTAACCTCCTGAGTCTATTCCATGGAGCTGCTGCCTACCTGCCTGTTCCCCACCCCGCATTTCTGCAGCCACTGGCTCTGACCTTGCACTTGTGCTTCAGGAGCATCCTGATTTTCCAAAACATTTTTCCAGTTTGCCACGATAATTTCTGAAATCTAATCTCGTTCCCCAGCATAGCCACCCCCTTCCCACAAGCTGAGCACGCGGGTTGCCTGTATCACTGTGCACATCGCTGGTGACTGACTTTGATGCTTTGGTTGCGTTGAACCGCTGCATTTGCCGTGTTGGCAGCTGAGAAGTGCTCAGCCACGAAACCGCACAGCCAGGTTGGCACCTAGCTGACCCTCGGCTTGGATTTATCACAGGAGTCAAACGAACTAAAAGCTCCTTTATCAAGGAGAGACGCCCGAGCTCAGCTGTTGCCACAAAGCCGCCGCTGCCGCTCGCACATCCTTTCCTGGCGCTC
>VZRL01004528.1:1428660-1468317 GCA_013397895.1 Origma solitaria | reverse complement strand
TTTTTTTTGTTTTTTTCCCCCCCCACGAGTTAATTTTATTTCCGTCGGTTGTCTTCTCTCCTCCGAAAGGTACCGACGTCGGGGCGATGCGCCGCACCGGAGAGAAGAGCCGTGCGGGGCGGCGGGAGTCGTGCCCCGCTGTCCTCCGCAGCAGCGGCGGGCGGGCCGTGCTGGGGGTGCTGACGGAGAACGGGCAGCAGCAGCAGCAGCAGCGGCCCGGCGGCCAGGTGAGCCCCGCTGCCCGCGGCACGGCCTCCCCTGCCCGCAGAGCCCGGGATGAGCTCCCCGGGCCGGGCCGGCCCTAAGCTGGCAGCCGCCGGCATGAGCGGGGCACGCACTGCTCTCGAGGCTGCCGGCAAAGGCGCGCGGGTGGTGGGGTCAGGAGGTGACTCGGGCTCCAGCTCATAAGCGTGAGTTTCCCGAGAAACTCCGTTTCTGCAGTCCTAACCTGCAGGTGCTTCCCCGTGGAAATACTCAGCGTAAATAATTCATCCTGGAAGGAAGGGACACTCGAGCACTTACCCCCTGCGGTGTAAGGGGTGGTTTAAGGAAGGGCTGTTCACTGACCCAAAGGTCTCGTTGCTGTGTGGCTGGCCATGCTTAGTTCAAGGTGCCAGAGCCTTCAAAAAGCTCTAGTTAATGACACGTTGTCTTTCTGTCCCTTGGCCCCTCCTGCAGTCTGCTGGTGGGGCAGGGAAAATGTTGTTGTGCTGGTTTAAAATAGCAGCTGGTATGTGTACGCAAACTCTTCTTGGTTGTGGCTGTGTAAAGCCCCGAACTCAGTTTATGGTTTACTGGCAGTAGATGGTGGGAAGGATTGTAGCCTGGTTACACATAGTCCTAGGGGTTGTGATGCTTAAGCTTAAAAGTTCAAACTTCAGTTGTTAACTCTGCTTGAAGTGCCTTCCTGCTGGTGAAGTCCTTCATAAGTCTGTGGCAGTGCTTGAGCACTTTTGTTAACTCACTGTGCTTGCAACTGCTCCTTGCCAGAACTGCCTTTGGAGCAGACTGGACTTCCCAGCCCCGTTACAACTGAGCAGCGCCCTCAGTTCTTGGTGAGAGGTGCTGAATATGATGCTGCTCCCCTGGTTTCTGACTTTCACTACACTTCATTCTTTCTGTGAGGTATTTGTCACAGCAAGACAGCAACAAGTGGTACTTCGGAGGCACCAAATGTAGTTGGTGGCTTTTCCCACAAACTGTTGTTATTGGTGTCTGTTATGCAAGGAGAGTGATTTTCTTTTTTAAAACAAATGACACTTTCTGTTTTCCTCCTAAGTTGCCCTCCCACAGCATTACTGTGCTCTGCTTCAGGGTGCTGTTATCAAGCGCTTCTCTGGCTCTGAAAACACCGTCCCTTCATCTAGAAAAGATGAAGCACCCAACTGCGTGGTCAGTGCTGCATCAAAGCAAGGCTTTGCTATCTACGTAGATGACACAGAAGATAAAGAAAACTACAGCTGCCACGTGTCTGAAGATCTGGAATTAAGCCACTGTGAACTAGATACTAGTGCAATGACATCCAGTATTCACCTACTGCTGGATCTGAGTTCAGGTAACTCCTGTTACTACTCAGATGACATCCATAGCACAACCACATGTAGGGTGGTTATGAATTGTGAATTGTAAACTAGTGAGTAGCTTATGTTACAATAAATAACACTACAAGCTAGCTTGGATTGTGTCTACATAAGGGGAACGCTTCTGAGCTAAAAATAGTAAGAGAAGGCCAAGAGATTAATTATACAAATGTCTTGCTGCTTCCTACTACCTGTTAGGCTCTCCTATGGTAGTGGACACATCCTTCCAATCCCAGCCTGAGGATCACATGGAAGATGTTGTAACTCTGACTGTGGGAGAGTATGCAGAAGACATTCATCAGTACCTCCGAGAGGCTGAAGTAAGTTGCTGTAAGAAGCTTGTAGGTATTTGTGGCCTCTGTGATGGGCTGCAATATTGCAGAGATGCAAGGTTGCCACTGAACTACAAAGGAGAGAAAGCAAGTAGTAAAAGTTAGCTCTTAAGGCAGCATGTAGTCAGTGATAAGTTCTTTCAGGATTACTGTATCCCTGAAATTTCCTATGATGGGAGCATCTCTTGACTATGTGGTATGAAGAATTCTTGCAGATGGGAGTAGAATGCTGAAAAAATTGCTAAAACAGTTTGATGTGATCTCACTGACAGCTCTCTGGCTATAGGAGCAGTTTTTCCTACCTTTTTGTGTCAGCAGAGAAGTGCAGTCTCCTGATAGAAAGAAGAGGGAAAATATGAGTTGGTCATTTTCAGGTCCTACTGAATGGATCGGTTGTTTGATGGCAAAGGCTGTCCATAGTCCGGGAAGTCTTTTACTATTCTCCTGCTAACACAGTAGCTTCAATCTGTCTCTTCAGTGTAGAAATACTACTTTCTAGAGATGCCACTAGCTGGGAATAATTACCACTAGCACTATAATTGTAGTTAGTACTTACAGGCATTAACAATGGAACAAGCTTTGCTCTTTTTGGTATGAGTATAAAGAATGTTAATCAGCTTAGCCATCCATGGTTCTGTTCAGGGTGAGTATTCTGATTTTTTAACTCTTTCCAAACAGGTAAGATTCAGGCCCAAGCCCTACTACATGAAGAAGCAGCCAGATATCACAACAGGAATGCGTGCCATCCTGGTAGACTGGTTGGTGGAAGTCGGGGAAGAGTATAAACTTCGGACAGAGACTTTGTACTTGGCAGTGAACTTTCTGGACAGGTTTCTTTCTTGCATGTCTGTTCTCCGAGGGAAGTTACAGCTTGTAGGAACAGCAGCAGTCCTTTTGGCTGCGTAAGTGTTTCATCTCTGGAAATCTTGGTGATCTGAAACTTATTTTTGGGCTTACTCTTGTAGTGTAATTTGAAGGAAGGAAGGTTGCAGTAGCAAGTAGTTTTTCATGATGTCTCAAGATTAGCAGCTTGGCCTATTTTGGCACTATTAAAATTAAGCATTTAATATTTGATGTGAAGAACAGTAGTGGGGAAACCTTGTAACCATAAACACAGGAGCAAAAACAGGAGCAAAAAGGAACTGCTAGCCTGTAAAGCTGTAATAGACTCGGTTACAATCTACAGTTAGCCTTTAACTGCTTTCAGTACACAGGGTAAGCAGCATAGCTTAGGAGAGCATGGATGTTTATCTGGAGTGTATCGTGTTACTGAAACTTTCCCACTGAAGGCTTGCTATTACTGAAGAGCTAACAATGTGAGTGCGTGTCTATCTAGTCTGATAACTCTGAGATCCTCTAAGCATATTTGCCCAAATTTGAAACTAAAGTGTTGGCCTGGAGGAACGAGTAAAATTAGAGCTTTATGCAAGTAATGTCATATGCTCATCATGCTGTGGGTCCAGCACAAAGCTTTCTTTTACTGTAACTTTGAAGCTGACAAGTGTGCCTTCTATATCCCTTTTTCAGGAAGTATGAAGAGATCTACCCACCAGATGTGGATGAATTTGTCTATATAACAGATGATACCTACACAAAGAAGCAGCTGCTAAGAATGGAACACTTGCTTCTCAAAGTGCTGGGTTTTGACCTAACAGCCCCAACCATCAACCAGTTCCTCCTTCAGTATATTCAGAGGCATGGAATCTGTATGAGAACAGAGAACTTTGCAAGGGTATGAGCTATCCCCTTTCTGGGACTAAGGGGGAAGAAGTGATCCTTAAGGAAGAACTATTTACATTTCATTAAGCTATCTCTGCAACAGGCCTAAAACTGCATATTTCATAGTGGTGGCTTCCGTGCTGAGACTTGTGATAAATGCCTCATGGAAATTCTAGGTTTGGTCTATCTTGTCTGGTCAGGGATAATTCACTGACTAAGCAGTTAGGTGGTAAAAATCTGGTCGTTTTTTCAACAGTGCCTGTGTAGCAAGTCTGTCCAGGATTTGGTGCTACTGCATATTGCTCCACAATGACACAGAATATACCTGCATAGTTGCATAGGAGTTGCCTGGAGTAGGAAACTATTCTTAGAAACAGCAAACTTACAGTAAAATATCAGATCACCTGCTTCTCTGCAAAGGTTATAGGATTATACAATGACTCTACTCCACCAGAACCCAAATTGTGCTTCTTAGTGCAGTCCATTTATCCCTGACCTCCAAGTGGGGTCCACTTATATAAACAAGAGCCTTAGAGGATGGGACGAGAGATATTATTTTTATGAAACTTGAATGTTTTAACTCTCTATCTGTAAAATCATGACAGAACTGATGATGGGACCAGACCTTCAGATTGCAGTGTAGATTGTTTAGGCTTTGGTAAAATATGATTGTTCTGTCCCCCCTGAAACATATAAAGGATCGTCTGTAAGGTAAACAGGACTAGAATGGTAATTCTCCTGGCTAGATATGTAGTTTGTGCTTTTGTGCATGATACTGAGACCAGTGCTGAAGTTCAATACTTGCTGTATTAGACTGATTGTACCAACTAGGTTCATTCTATTTCAAAAACTTGGTTTTTCTTGTTCAGTATATTGCAGAGCTGAGTCTCCTTCAAGCTGATCCTCTTCTGAAGTACCTTCCTTCACAAATTGCTGCAGCAGCCTACTGTTTAGCAAACTATACAGTGAACAGATCTTTCTGGGTAAGAACAACTATATGTTAATGAATAGCTCAAGCATTTTGTTATTGTTAGAACTGAGCTGAGAAGTAGGAGGAGTAGCTACAAAGTATTTTGTTCTAAAGTCTGAAATCCTATGATGAGTAGCTGTTCCTGAGTTAATGAGACTACCTGATAAATTAATGTTAAGTAAACCTGAAATATTATGCCTCTTCTCTGAAGTGGCAGCAATTTCACTGTCTTCTCACATCAAGTCTGCACCAAACACCTCACAAATCTCCAAAACTACACCCGCAGATACAATTTAGGGTCTTCCTGCGATAAAGGAGAGGACTGAATGTGTTTACTTGTTATTATGAGTGGCTGCTTTACCACAAGCCTTGGTAGACCTTCAGCTGTGTGTTGGGGGAATAGCTTTAGTATAGAGCAAGATCCAGAAGAGTTGTAATGGATGCCACATGCATAGAGCAGAAGGAGCTTCTCAGATCTCATGGCACCAAGGAAGACCTAGGGTGAAACTGATGGCACAGTACAACTGGATCTTTTTCACGCTTAAAGAATCTAGAGTGAGCTCTGATGTAGTGAAAAGAGTTTCTGCTTCCATCGGAAACAGTCTTCTAGATTACTGCTGACTGCAATAGAGTAACACTGTTTTTTCTCATCTGACCAGCCAGAAACACTTGCTGCATTTACTGGATATTCATTAAGTGAGATAGTGCCTTGCCTGACTGACCTGCACAAAGCATGCCTTGATGCTCCCCATTGCCAGCTCCAAGCTATTAAGCAGAAGTATAAGCATCCAAAGTAAGTGAGCAGTAAGCCAGTGTTCTGTAACTTGAAAGGCTGTAAGCATGGGATGACTCTGGTTTTGCAACTTGGGCTGTGGCTGCTGTAGCTCTCTCAGCATCTAGTTCTGAAACAGAAGCCTCCATCAGCCTCCTGAGGAGAAAGCTTTTCTGACCAGAAAAGTGGTTAATCCATAAGTATGCAGATACATTGGATCACAACTTTGTCTGCAGTGTTGCAGGATGTTGCTTCTCCAATGTATTGCACAATCACGTGATAGCTTAGGTGACAGATCTGAAGCTAATAACTGTAGTCACTGCATTTCTATTCCAGGTACCTGCAGGTGTCTCTTCTGGAGCTCCCTGTAGTTCTTCCTCTACACTAGAGACTCTGGATCCTGGACTTGAAGATTACTTTGTCCCAATCAACAAAGCTGGTCTAACATTTCATAGAGCACTGCAGGTCATGTGTCTGTAACCATAGTGATCAGAATGGTTTTTAAGTTAATATTTTTTAATGAGATGCCTTTTTTTAAATAGATATTAGACTATAGCTCTTAACATAACTGACAGCACTTTTAATAAATGTCTTATTACACTCTACTTCTGAATCTTCTGACTCCACTTAATACCTGCAGTAACAGTGAATGGCATGAATTTTGGAGGTTTTTTTTATTTGGTGTGATTTGTTTTGTTTTTTCTAAATTTCTGTAAGCAGCACTTACAAGCTGGCTGGAGTGGATAAAGCACATCTTGAACCACCACAGCCTGACATCCTCATGGGCACAAGTGATTTGCTGTAGTCCTATTTGTTCCTTCCTCTTCAATGAGACAAGATCATGTTGCCATGAACAGAAGCTATTTTCTGCAACTTGTTTACCATATCAGACTAAGAACATCCACATGCAATTGGTCTATGAACTCTGAATATGTTTGTAGAAGATCATAAATGTTGAGGTAAAAGTCAGACTTCCCTTTATGGAGACAAAATAAGGGATTTCTCTGCAGGGAGTTGGAGGAAGGGGAGATTGTGGCTGGCAGAGTTTTAGGAGCATTTCATGCACTGGTGAACAGACTGCAGTAGAGAGAACTGCTAAAAGCTATGAGGTACTGGAACAGTGGAGCTGGTCTAATGGCCCTTGAGTCATACTTGTGCTGTGGAGTGGTGTTATAGGTGTCTGAGATGACCTCTCATGTCACTAGAGTACTGGTGAAAACGTGTGAAGGGAGGGTGATGGGACAGAACTAATTATTATTTATCTTAGCCTGAGCTGCTGCATGGTCTTGTGTCCCATTGTCAGTTATTTGTTATGCAGTGCTTTTAAAAAAACCCAAACATCCAAACAGGACACTACCTTGTGCACTCTCAAACACAACCCCTGTCCAAAGCAGTTTAAAAATCAATTGGTCATATTGGTCATGTAGAGAACATGTGGAGAACTGTAATCTACTCATCTAAATGGCAAGGTAGGTTTGAGGTATGCTCTCACTGCAAGAGTTAAAAATTTCCTGGGCTTACTGCTTCCTACGAGAGCAATCTGTACAGTGCATTATGTGTTTCCAAGCAAGAATAGGTTTAACAGTTGACACCAGCATGCAATTCAGCAGACTTAAGTACCAGCTAACAAGCCTCTTAATTTAATTTTAAAACATGATTATGCCAATGTGTGTGTGTTATGAGGCTCTTATCTTTGGGCATTCCCTCAATGTATGTAAGACTTCCTTTCCCTTAATTCCTCCCTGTGAGCCTGGTGGATCTTTCTAGTAGTGCAAGCTCTTGTATTTCTCCAAAGTGGAGGTAGTGATCATGAATGCTTCACTTGTCTCAAAGTAAACATCCTTTAAGGGAGGGGAGTATATTGTTTCAGTCTAGCACAGTCTCATGCTGCAGTTTCAGTCTAGTTCTTGGTCTCTTGCTTCCAACACTTTCTAATCAGTTAAGTGAATTTGTATTGATATTTACTGATAATGATACAAGTGACCAGATACCCCATGCTCATGTCTGTGGTATTCACTTTTTGTGGTGGGGGCCTAGATCCATGGATTTTGTTCATGCAATGAATTTCATGGCTTGTGGTTGTATGTCTTAAAGGTGGGCTATGAATTTCACTCATGCCTGCAGTCAACTTCTTTAAAGAAAGTGTCTCAGTACAAAACTGTGCCAGTGGTGCCTGTGTACAGGAGACAGTGAATTTCTTGGTGGTTTGTTTCACAAGGAGATGGTGAGTACACTGAGCAAGTCTTGCTAAGTCTACCCAGCTTATGACTACCAGCTTGCTTGTGGTGTTTCAGGCTGAACATAAGATATTCTGAAACCCCATGTTAATAAGACTCACAAATAGTAGTGCTCATTGAGCTGCAGCTAACTGTGGTATTGAGTGTTTTCAAAGCAGTAATGAATGTCTCAAGTGTAGGAACGTTTTCTTTGTGTTGATGGGGAAGAGATGAGTTTTGTTCTTAAGAATAGTCTGTAACCAGAGTCATGTCTCATGTTCCTGGGCCAACAGATTTGGTGCATCTAACTAGGAGTCTGAATTTACTTAAGTGTTTTAACATCTAGAGGCTTTCTAGAAGCCACACTTTCTTGCTGTTTAACTTTCTTAGATTTTACTTATAACTGCAAGGCAATTACAACAGTTTCATTTCACATTCTCAAATATTCAGTTTTTTGGTATATAAATGTACCTGGGGCTTTTTGGTTGTTTTTTTTTAAGCTGTAGTATGTGAAGACTCTGCATCATCTGCTTTCTTGTTTTGTAATTATTTTTCAACTCAACTTTTGTCTTTATTGTTTTAGTCCAAGGCCAAAAAGGGTAAAAAAAAAAAGAAAACTAAGTAGTTAAGGCAAAGAGTCACATAATGCTGCAGTGTGAATGCTGATGAGTTTGGGTGATATGGATTAAATTTTAATTTGTGAGACACAAGAAACTCATCTTGAAGTGGTCTCATCTGAGATCTGCGATAATGTCATTTTGAATGTTCCTGCTCTGTTCTCACTTCCTTTTGTTGGATTTGTCTTACTCAGAGCAAGGAAAAAGACTTACTGCTCTTATAGGAGTGAGCCTTGGCACTTTTAAGGTGAAAACTGAGTGCTCTCTCCTCTCTGCTTCAATGTGAATCATCACACTTAACTCTGGCCTACCCCTGGTGTGCTGTTCTCTGCAGATGATATCTGAGATCATGGGATAAAGATGCTGCAGTTGGGCATAAAGTGGCAATGAAGGTGAAATAATGCTGTTTTGATAAGATGAAGTGCTTAAATGCAGATGCAAAAATGCTTAGGAGTACTAAAAGTACTGAAAGTCAGGTGTACAGGAAGATGGATTTATAAAGAGGGAGATGAAAGCAACCCAATAGGAAGCTTTAAGTTCTCATTGATGTACTGCCTATGCTATATGGAAAAAACTAAGTGGTAAAAAGCTCACAGCCTTGTGTGATTGAAACAGAACCAGACTTTTTGAAGAAAGCCATATGCTGGAAAAGGTAATAAAGGGTAATCATCATTAAAGCCTAAACTGACACAGTTGCAATTCTTGACCATCATCCCTAATGGCTTGGCCATGGCCACAAATAAAACTTTTTTGTTTGCATTTCCTTTTGTGCAGGAAATTTAAACAGTGGCAGTTTCACAAATATCAAGACTGATCATGCTTAGCTAGCTCTGCTGTGAAAATCAGTCTGTTGAATGTCAGCATGTGTATTTCAAAGGCTGAATATTGACTTCCATTCAGGTCAGTATCTTCCCCCAGTTAAAATGTACTGGGACAAAACCTACTGGTGAAACTGTAGGCTGAGCATATCCGAGGAGCATTGAGGGATCACTCAGTACTCCTAGTGGAGTAGGTTGGAACTGAGAGGTGTTGAGGATTTTACCTTTGACCCATGATCTTCAAATCAAGAGATCTTCAATACTGGTATTAAGAAGAAACAAAAACATCCCTAATCTTATTCTAGCAATTTCCATATTATCATGCTGGGACTTTCAAGAGACTTGGCTATATGATCCTGTTTTTTCTGTTAACATTTTTAACCAATAATTTCTAATATTGTAGCTGTCTCTGGTGTCCTGAGAAAGCTGTTCTTTATAGCTGGAGATGTATTGTGGATCCGTGGTTCCCTTAAGATTAAAAGGGATAAGCACAACTTGATACTTTATGGTAAGGTACTGGTTTAAGAGGTATGGTCTACCTTTGTTTTTCTCTTCTCTGGGGTGAGTTAAGGGTGTCTGAGAGGTAGTTAGGTAGTTAAAGAGAATGCTTTGACTATGTTCAGAACAGTGAAGCTGTTAGTTCATGGGTGAAGGTTGTCTGCCTCACTGGGAAATTAGCTGTGTGATCTGCCTGTGTGCATACCTGCTTGTTGTCAGTTCGACAAATGGCTCAAATTGGCACTGATTGCTGAGCGGGGTACTTAGGCTGCCAGTGACCTTGAAGCAGCTTGTGGGACTGCTCTTAAGCATGAGAAACAAGCCAACAACATTAGTGATTGCTTCCTGGGATTATGCTTTTTATCTTGCAATTTTCCCCAGCACCAGCAAGATCGTCTTCCTTTACTGAAGAGCTGGGCAGACTGTGCTAGGCAGATGTGCACTGGAGGCAGTACAGACCCGTCCCCTACTACTCAGATGTTCTAGAGCCCTGTCAAGCTGAGTCTTAAAAAGTTTGTTGGGTCCTCTAGTATTTATAGTGGATGTATATATTTTCCCATTTCATCAGACAAGAGTTACACTGAATACTTATTTTTAGCTGTTACTTGTTTTGTAGTTCTCTTGTATGGTAAGCTCTGACTTTCTCTTGGATGTGTGTTTACATTGCATCTACTTAATAGCAAAAAAAGAAAGCTTTGCACAATGAGAAGCCCATAATTAACATCCCTGAAAACACATTTATGGAAGATATGCATTGCAGAGATGTAAAGAAGCAGTGGTTTAGGCAGCCTGTGTGATCTAATCCAGCCAGTCACAGCTCTTCTGTGCACTCCTTGTGGATCGTCACTGTAGATGGCAGCCCTGCAAACATTGAAGAGAATTAGCACAGACAAACTTAGAGGATAGCCTACAGAAGGTTACTGACCATATGATAGAGTTAATCCCAAAGTACATGCCTTACTTGCGTCAAATTAACTTGTGTCTGGGCCGAGAAAGACCGGGCAGTCCTGGCCCTAATCCTCCTGAAGATGCTAAAATTGTGGCTCTGTCTAGGATTTTTGTACAATGCTTGCCTAGTTAGGCTGTGCTGGTACTGAAAAATAATTGTGAACTGAGCAAGGTCTGGTTCCTGGCCAAATGTCTGTCTCCATTTGGCTTGCTTGCATGATGCTTAGGGCTGGCTTGTTTTTTAAGTAGATTTGTCTTGGAGAGAGCTTTTGGAGCAGGACAAACTACTCAGTGTGAGCTAACAGGCTGTGCGGGTGTCTGTGCTCAGAGCTCATGCTTGCTGTCTGCCCCTCTTTTGTCTTAGCAATGTGTCTAGAATGACCAAGTGTCCCTGCCATTAATACCAGTAAATACCTAATTAAACCGTGAGGGAGTCCTCAGTCCTTGTTTTTCAGATCTTCTTTATTTGAACACAGAAGAGCCTTACTGGAGCCAAGTGCTGAAAGAACAAGCTTATGATGAAGTGTTTAGTTCTGGCAAGAAATAGTCTCCTCCCTCCACCATCTGCAGCCAAGCTGCCTTTCCTGCTTGTTTACTGTTGTTTGTGTTTTGATGTGTAAATAACTTGAAAAAGTAAGAGAGGGCGCTAGACCCCACATCATTCAACAGATGATGTGAGCTGCTTACTGTAGAATAATGTAAACTCTGTGCCTATTTAGGCAGACACCGAAGTGACATGTATCTCAAAACAGAATAATACATTTGGTTATTTTTTCCCCTCATAAAGAGGATAGAAATATCTGAGAAATAACAAAATGGATGCAAAGCAGAGTGCAGATGAGCAGCGACAGCAGTGCTATTCCTCCATGTGATAATGGGGTGAGATACAGAGGTGGCAGAAGCAGGTTCACTCTGAATCACATTTGCACAGCACATGCTTTCCAACAGCGCACCTGTCCCAGTGCCCTCATGCACCATCACCTCTGTTTGCTGAACAGGCGCAGCTGGGTTCAGCCGTGCAGGAAAACACCTTGAGCTTCTTGTTTTGTTAAACCAGAAAGACGCTGTATCCTGATGCTCTCCGAAGGACAAGACCAGAAGAGGGCACCAGATCCTTGGTCCGGGGCCTGAGGGGGAAGCCAACCTCAGTGTTCCCCAAAAGCTCAGAGCCCAAGAAGGTGTTTGGTCTTGGATTTGCATGTCTGTGGGTAGACCGGCAATGTGCATGATCACTGCAGAAACACTGCTTTGCTTAGTTAACTTTGCATGAAATGCAGGATTTAGCAAGGTTGCAGTGTAAGGTTGTCGGCTGTGCTACCTAGCTCTTGCACCTGGTCATTCCGGGATACTTAAAGAAAATAAATGATCATTTCAGAATATCTCTAGTCTTGTACTTTGAAAAGTTTGACTCTTTGCACTACTTTATCAAACACTTCCAATAAGATTGTTTTTTCTCTTGGTTATGAAAATCAGGCTAACTTAACTGATATTGACTTAAAGCTTGATTCACACAGGATAAAAATATGATGGAAGCTGCGCTGCTGATAATCATGACATAAGTGTTTGGTTGAAGCAGGTCTGATGGAGGAGCATTTCCTTATAGTACAGGTTGGGCAGATCAAACTTTTGTAATATTACAGATCTTGTATGGTTTGTGCAAGAAAGAGGGGAAAAATCAGTTATATTTTTTATGATAGAATGTATTTATCTTGCTCGTTGAAAACTTGAGTGCTAATTTTTGTTTCAAGGTAATCTAGCTATATAGATAGTATTTATGTATGACATTTGTTGCCCAGTTCATGGTATTTAAGTGTCAATTTTTTTATCTTAGTTATATTGTCCCTCTCCTGTCCCAACATGAACTGAGTTTTACTTTCACAAGCTGATCACCCATTACAATTTATACTTTTCTTTTTCTACAGCTATTTAAAAAATATATTTGCTCTCATCTTTAACGTGTTAAATAGGAGGCAGAAACTGCACTGTTAGAATCGGTGGAAAACTTCTATCCTGAGCAGTCATCTGAGTGCTACAGCAGTGTGTAACTGTTCAATAAAAGACTTGTCAGTGAAGCTTTTTGAAAGGGAAAGTTTTCTCCAAAGGGAAGTGTTTTCTCCTTGGACAGTTATGTTGCTGAGTTGTGACTGAGCCTGTGTTCTTTACTCTTTCTGAGCTTTTGCAGATATTTATACAGATTTATTTTAAGACAGTTGCTGAACTACTTGTCATGTGCACAGAGATGTGGGCTGCCTGAGGCACTCCATGGATAACAAATGTTTTGTTCTGGCTAACAGTAGCAGCTTTCAGGAGGTGGTGTAGTCTCTGAATAAAAGAGGTACCAGGGAGAGCAGAGTGTGTTCCCAGCATACAGACATGTCTCCAGTAGGCATTTGAGCACCCGTGAACAAATGCAATTTTCCGCATATGCCTATGCATCTGCTAGCTGCACATTGTACTCCTTCCTCTCTCTCTTTCCTTGTCATTTGGTGACTGCTCACAACTTTCAAATGAAGTGGAAGGATGATGTGGCCCTGCCGAGGCTCCTCTGCCAGCAGGATAGCACTGTGTAGGGCTCTGGGCCCAGAGGCAGCAAGTAATAAATAGCCCTTGGGGCAGGACTGATACACTAGTGCTGAACAGAGCAGACCCAGTATCAAAAGTGTCTCCCTGCACTGAGTCTTAAACATGAAGTTGGCTCCTAATCTTTTCTTAGCTACTTGTCCTGTATCACTTGATGAAAAGACAAGTCCAGTGGAGTAAACAGGCTCTGATGGCCCTATTTTCTCTGCAGGTAATCAATGCAGAAAGCTCTGCTGCAGTTTGCCAGATTTTGCACCACAAAACTGTAAATTGCTTCTTGCTTTAGTGCATGGGCTTTAGGCCATCATGCCATACACAGCACAACCACTGTTTGTGTTCCCAGATCATGGAGTTGGGCAGTGAGTGAGTGATGTATGAGTGGGTTCTGCTGTCGAGTATCATTCTGGAGGCCAGTTCAGAGGTTACCATATGGGAACTGCTGATCTCTCTAACTCCCACTTGGGTTAAAGTAAATGCTGACTGCACTTAGCTGGGGAAAAATCCTTTGTTGTACTGTTGGATGAAACCTCCAGAACCTTTCAAAACTGTACTGTATAAAGGAAAGCAATTTTTTTTTTAAAGCTAAACAAACACACAAAAAAAAAAAGATACAGAAAACCCACCAAACCTAGGTTCAGAAATCAAAGTATCATGAAAGACTACACTGTTAATATTGTATCAATATTGTACTGAATTGTCTCTAGCACAATGCGACATCAATCAAAATTTGCTCTTTCCTCCATCTGGAAAAACTTGTGGATGCTTTGGGATAGGAAAATCATCCACAAGGTTCATAGGTAAGTGTCTGAAAACATAATAGAACATTTGCTGGTTTTCCTTGTATGGTGTGACAGGAGTGATCATTCTACGGGTGCTCAAGGAGCTTGTGGGAATTTCTTTGTGGTAACTCATCTTACAGGTACTGAAAAATTCATGAGTGACGTTAAGTGCAATTGTATGAAATTCAATGTAACATTAAAGCTAAAGAAAAAACCTTATTACGGTATTGAATGTAATGAATTCATCTGTTCTTGATCTATAAAGGAGTAAAAGATTAAAGGCTGTCACTAGATTTTTGTTTTCTAATCTTATTGACTGCCACTATCTTCAGCTAGTGAAATCTTCATGGAATCTCACACAGTCATCAAATGAGCCTTGCATTTCACGATCAGAGTTTAGGATAGGAATATATTTTACAAATATTTTTGCTATGCTCTGCATCCAGCAATGATGATGACACTTTCTGGTGATCTGGAACCCTGCATTGTTTGATAAAGAGGTTGGCTCCCCCTGTTTTCGGCTCCCTCTATTTTCATGCAAACGCATGATGCCTCCATTGCTCACCACTAAGCACTTGGACTGAAATGATTGGGTGGTCTTATTGTGGCTGATCCCATTGTGCAGGGGCTGAACAGGATCATGGCTTCTTTTTCAGAGAACATGATCGTTCTTTTGCTTAATTCATTAAGTCTCATTGTTATTTATTCTGTATTTAATAAATGCTTTGTAGGATCATGCTGAGCAGACTGCTTTTCATTTCTTTCACCAGTGGACCTTATAAGTTACTGTGTGTGAACATTCTCAAGTTGTGCTTCAATCGTAGAAGAAACCTTTGTATATAATTTGAAATAAGTGGTGTGTTAGGATAGTCGTGGGTTGTGGTTAATTAGAAGGCCTGTTGCAGCCCGGGCTTTGGCAACAAAAAGTGATGTGGTTTTTTTTGCTCAATATTGACTCAAAGCGTACAGGGGCCTTAGCTGATGTTGTCTGTATAGATGCATTGATTATTAAGGTCAAAAGCAATTATCAGACTTTCTAATGCCTTTAACCATGTTTGGGTGGTGCTAAATTCCTCTTGATACTAGAAACCTTCTGTTTTTAACTGCTATATATCTGACTCTAATTTCAATTCCTTTAGCTTTTCCTTTCACCAGCTAGGCTAAAGTGCCCTTCACTAACTGCATTTTCTTCTCTTGTGAGAATTTAACCACAGCAATTAAGTTACCCCATGGTTTTTCCTCTTGTAAACAAAATGGACTGAGTTTTCTGGGCTTGGGTTTGTTTGGGATTTTTTTTTAATGGGAATAATTATTTTCTAGCTCTTGTGCATTTGCAGCAGTCCTCTCCAGTGACTGAACATTCTCTTAAAACACAGGCACTGGAGGATGGGATGCAGCTCTCATCACAGTCTCCTGAAGGTGGTAGGTGTAAGCTGCAGGTCTGCAAGGTCCAGAGTCCCTGGGAAAGTAATTTCTTAATGAGTACTGAGAGTAACTGCTGGCAGCTTCATGCAGCTGAAGATATGGCTCTTGCTGAAGCCTGCTTGTAATGAAAGCGGATTCACCAATTTTTTTCCCAGTGTATACAAATCAGAGGCAATCTCTGCCTCCTGGCAAGATACTCAAGCCATCATTTTGTCAGGATTTGGCCAGATGTTTTCTGTGCTGAGAAGCACTGCTAATATATACTAACTGTAATTATTATGCTAGTATTAAATATCACCTTCTGTATTTTTATCTGGAATCAATGTCATTAGAAGACTTCAAACTCTTCCAGTATTTCTTTAAATTTCAGAGGTAATAGCATGGATTTTGATCCCTATTTTGTTTTTAGTAATGCTCACCTCAATGGTGTTTGGGTAGTTGGACATAGCTGGGACTTCTTAAGTCTTCTTTTTTTCAAAGTATACAGGAAGCAGGTAATTAAT
Organism: Origma solitaria; assembly: GCA_013397895.1. Classification (NCBI taxonomy): domain Eukaryota; kingdom Metazoa; phylum Chordata; class Aves; order Passeriformes; family Acanthizidae; genus Origma; species Origma solitaria. The sequence goes on along the minus strand of VZRL01004528.1, from coordinate 1,452,560 downwards.
GCAAAGGAGGATAAAGAGATTATGTAGGTAAAACTCTGAAAGGAGCAGGAAACTTAGCGGTGAAGGACACAACAAAGCCTGAGGCATGAAATGGTGTCTTAATCTTTCCTGGCAGCATCATGCTGACGGCTTCCATCTGCAGTGGAAGAGGATTGAGTTAGGGATTATCTAATTACATGGCTCTGCTGGGTGTCTGTGGTGAGCTGCTGGCAGTGGGGGCTGCCCCGTGCAGGACACATGGTTCCAGCTGCCTCCAACCCACCCACGGCAGGACACGGCTGAGCCCTGCAGCCAACACATTGTTCCTCAGGAAAAGTGTATTTCAGAAAGGTGGAAAATACCTGACAGGAGGAAACCTGAAGGAAGACCAAGGCTGGAGGCAAAGGATTCCTCTGCCGCAGTGGGGAAGGGTCCCACAGCAGAGCAGGGGGAAGTGTGAGGGTGGTGGAGTGTCAAAGATGAGCCATTACAGACTGACTGCATCCCTGGGCACCGCAGTCTGGAGGGAGGCCAGCCTTGGGAACAAGGGAAGGAAAGCTGCTTCAAAGTTTCCCTCTTTCTTTACCGCTAATCAAATCAGTAGTTAAATATTTATTTTTATTGGCAATAAATTAAGTTAATTTTCCCCAACTCAAGTCTGTTTTGCCCACGACTGAGGAAGCAGGGTTTGTTTAGCTTGGGAAAGTATGGCTTAGGAAAATTGATTTCAACTGTTTAAAAGAAGGTTGTTAGAAAGCAAGCATGGGATTTCTCTGAGCGTATAGCTGAGGCTGGGATGCAGCAGCTGCAACAGCAGCAAGGAAAACTCTATCTACACTTGAGGAAAAAAAAAATTTCATTTTGAGATTGGTCTTAGCACTGATGCAGATTGCCCAAAGATACGGTGGAATCTCCTTCCTTGGAGGTGTCTGGAAGTCACTGGAACAAGCCTGGATCACCTACTGTGGCCATGAGTTTAGCTCTGCTCTAGGCTGGGGGCTTCCAGAGCAGATGTGTAACCTGGATTCTCCTGTCATCCCACAGGATGCACAGATGGAATGGCCAAAGGTAAGTGTACAGGGGCTGGTTTTGCCCTGTGTTCAGCAGCTGTCTTGAACAGCTGAATATTAATTATAATGACATAAAATGACTGTGAAGGATGACAAGAGCAACATTCTGTAAAAACCGTGGAGTAGTCTCCTGAGCTACTGAGCAACATAGCTTCTGCCTTTTAGTATGTTCTGGGTGAATTTGGGGTTTTTATATATATCTATACATATATCCATACACATTGAGGAAAAATGGTGAGGAGTTGTATGTGGTTGGTGCCTGGCCTGAACATGTGATCTCTAAGGTTGAGAAAATGCTGACAATTCTGATCACTCATTTCTGACACCTGGAAGAAATCAGGAGCTATGGTCACTGATAAGCAGTCCAAGGGCAAGTTAATCCTCAACAGTAAACAATCTTCACAGTGTTGAACCTTAGGATGCATGGTACAGCTGGGGAGGTATTCTGCAGAGCCCAGGTTGGTAGAGCAGTTGTCTTGCTGTAGCTTGGAATCACAGGTATGTTGCTTTGCTGCCATATGTGCCAAAAGTATATAGTTCTCATAACTGTGAATCATATATGCCAGTAATATTTTTGTTTCATCAATGCTTATCAAAGCCATGAGAGGAAAAAAAAAAAAGGATAAGCAGATGCTTCTTAAAGAAGGCAATATCTTCAATCTGCTTTATTTGACATGCAATTTGGTGCCTTCTCAGATTTGGTGGCTTGGTCCTCAGAAGTTTAAAGTGGGGTATAGGAAATTTAATGGTAAAATTCTCTACAGATGTGATGTGTAGAGGGGGTTTTGTACGTACCTGAGCACACAGCCTTTAACTGCTTTGAACTTGTTCTTGGTCGTCTGAGTGCCAACACCCTCCATTAATTTTGAGACGCTGCATAGAGCTTCAATGTCTGACCTGTCACCCATGGCCTCAGTTCTGTCACAGCCATCTCTACCATAACTGATGGCAAAAATGTTGCCATAGCAGTTTTCATAACTGTTTTCATGCCCATTTGATCCTTTGTGCCATCTGCTTCCCATGATGAACAAAAAAGTTATTTGGTAGCTTTGACCTTGGTAACCTAGAAGATTAAATGAAACCAACTCACTCCATGGCATCCTGCAACTTTATTAGAAACAATAATTGGCTAAAGCTGAACTTGATGCTGGGTGTGGCAGGTTTCAGCTGACTGACCCAGGACCTGGAGAAAGTGTTTGGGACTGTCCAAATGACCAAGAAGCCTAGGGCTTCTGCAATTTTAGAGACTTATACCCCTGAATTATTTAGGTACTTAAAAACTGTCAGAATCAGTGGTAATTCTTGTCCATGGTTCACTGAGCAGCTTGTTCTCGTTTTGAAGTGCAGCATGAAGATGATTAACTAATTCACTCATCTCTAATTTATTTTAACTGATTGCACTGTTAATAGAGTGATGGGTTGTTGTAAACTGTGGCAATGTTTCTTTGACGTTATTTAGGGAAAATCTCATTAGTTTGCAGAAATTGAAGTGTTAAAAGGTACCAAGAGCAGAGACTGGGCTGTCTGGAACCTCAGTCAAGTTTATGGATTTTCAAAGTAGTGCCAGGCTCCACTGCTAACATAGAAGGGGGACACATACTGCAATTTTTTCAGTAATCTTACACTGCATTAACATTGTACCATTGAGCTTGATTATGGCAGTAACTTAAAATAGTTCTTGCATTTTGAAATTAATGTACATAATAACATAGTAATATATGCACATAATATATGTGCATAGTATGTATGTACTATGTATACATTTATTCAAACTTCCACAGTGCTGTAAAAATATCTCAGCAGTAATCTAACAAGAAGCATATATTCTGCTCACTCCAGGGCTGGCAGTTCTGCATATTTACATATTGCCTCTACATTAATGATTCTAGGCATAATTGATTTCCACTTCTGGAAAAGACTGAATATTGTATTAGATGTGTTGAGCAGATCAGCAGCTGCAGTGTTTATAATCTTTTGCCCTTTCATGTATTTTGTGGGAAATGGTTTAAAGTCCACATTGGTATTACCTGAGTGCAGTAGCTGCATGCATTTTTATTAGTTTTTATTTTTCCAGAGGTTTTGCAGAGTTGTTTTGCAAAACGCTGTGTTTATAACTTCCTAGAAACAGATGCAGTGTTTACTGACTAAAAGGAGCTTGGGAGTTAGGTTTTGAGCTGCTTTGAGGCAGAAATGTGGGGTAGGGTTTTCAAAGGCACTCGGTCTTGAGCTAATCTATATTCCCATTGAAGTAGGTGGGAGTGTCAGAACTCCTAGGCCTGCTTGAAGGAATGATGTGAAGCATCATTTTCTTAGCTTCTCTGCCTGAAAAAAATGAAGGCAATAATAATCTCTCACAGCCGTGTCAGTTGATGTCTAGTAAGACGAACAAAAAAGCCTGTTAAAGTGTCATATAGCAGGAAAAGTTGAGTATTTGTAACTCCAGTTTTTCTGCTTTGGTGTTTGAATGAGCTAAGTTTGCCTCATTTTGCTAAAAACAGAAACAGGGAATAGAGTAACTGAGCAGGCATCTGGGACTGGTGACATCTGGTCAGAGCGGGGATCTGGTCAAGAATAAAGACAGGTAGTACATGCAATAGATGAGGTGCAAGGGTAGGTTGTTGTTTGGAGCTTGCCAAGAATGAAGGATTGCAAAGCTAGAAGGAGTGAATATGGGGAGGATGAGTCTGACTCTCATTAAATAATCTGTGTAATCTTCCCTTCTCCAGAAGCCTTTACTCATGTGAGTTAGAGCATTCAAAACTGCTTACACAACCAGGAGGAGAATAAAGGGAGGGAGGGAGGAAAGAAGAAAAAAACCCCCCACAAAAATTAACTAAAAGCTTTTAAGATTTTTGGGCTTGATGCCAGCCCTACCAGGAGTAAGGTTCCTCCTGAGGAAAAGAGATGGCTGAAAAGACTTTGTTTCCAGCCTGTCCTAAAGCACTTTTTTTGCCCTGGGCATCCCTGGTTGAAAGCTGTGTGTCAGAGACACCTGCTGTTGATGGTTTACATGCTCAGGAGCTCCTGGATTCAATTCTGTTCCTACTAGGGCAGGTTAAGCCTCTTCAGTTTTTCCCGGTAATTGTGACAAATGGGAATCCAGGGGCTCAGCTCTTTTCCTCTGAAAATCAAGCTTTCTGCGTGGGTGGTTGATAAATGGAAGTCTTGAAGCTTAAAATGTTGCCTTCTGCTCTTCTGTGCCTTTTTTTTTTTTTTAACCTGTAAAGGTAAACCTATTTCAACATAGCTTTCTGAAGATATTCTGAGGCTTTTCCCTGAACAATTAGCAGATGTTAAAATGTATGTAGTATAAGAAAACAATGTTATTTATAGGAGTATGAACATGAAAATATTTCTATATTTCAAAAGAAAGAAAAACCAATGTAGCCACCACTGGGGCTGAGAAGACAAAAGTGTTAAGTGCCTTTTCCACTTTAACCTTCACCGTTTGCTGTTTGTAGTTGGACTGTTAACCATTGTTAGTGACAACAAAATGAGAAGGAGAGCTGTGATAGATATAACATTGAAAGACTGAGTCATTAGCAATCTCCTCCCAGAAATTGAGGGGAAATATGTTTAAGAAAACTGTAAAATGAAAATTTAGGTTTCTGTGTTTGGGTTTTTTAATATGTAATTTAAATATGGGGGGTTTTGGGGTTTTTTTTGTAAGGCTTTTGTTTACGATGACACTTAATTAAGGTAAATATGGCTAAGTATTGATAGAGTAATACAGGTATGGATGCTGCTGCCTCAGGAATGGGAAGGGCAGATAAGTGTGTGAGAAGATCCAAAAGTATGATTTTTAGGAAACATTATAGAACAGGTAGGACAGAATTCATATGACACTGTTCTCCTCACATTTTCCCAGGATTTGAGTAAAAATATGGCTCTTTACCTACCACTTCTGCCTAATCAGGATATAGCTGGAGGGCTTGCTGACTGTCCAATCGATTGTTTTTGCTCATGCTGGCACTCATTAAAACATGGTTTGGAAATGCTGCTGATGCAAGAGAAGAAAATAAAAGCCAGCTCACGCTCTCATGGCTCTGTGGACTCAGCACTGTTCTGTGTATTCATACTGTCTTTGATGCAGCTGCAGATAGCCCTCAGCAACATAATAGCCACATAGCTAAAATTAATACTAGCCATGGAGACTTGTCCTCCTGGTACTTGTACATAAAATGCTCCATATTAAATAAAATTATATTAATAAGGAAATTGTGGTGGGTAAACATGGGCATCTGACAAAGGTTATGCCTTAATGCTTATGGAGATCAGTATAAAGTGGAAACTAAAATGCTGATATGAAATCACTGTTTAAAAGGGCAGGTGGTTTGTCTTTGTACTTTTTGAGGGAAGAATGTGAACTGTCCTTCAATAAACCTGTGTACCACCCGGTGCCTTGCTCTTCTGTGCTGGCAGCAGTGATAACTTCTATCTCCCAGACTTTTGACACATGAAATGTCCAGAGACAGATCTAAGATGTGCTTTCTTGGAAGTATCAACAGAGCACAATATTTAAAATTACATATCCCCTTCACATTTTTTCCCTTACAGTTGAACTTAATGGTCTTAAAAGTCTTTTCCAATCTGAATGATTCCATGTTTCTAAATTAGCTTACTTTTTTGTTGTTGTTGTTGTTGTTTTGGGTTTTTGGGGTTTTTTGTTTGGTTTTGAGGGGTTTTTTTGTTTTCTTCTTCCTTTTTTTTTTGTTTTTTGTTGAAAAAGAAACTCCAGAAAAGGAGAAGGTAACCCTAGGACTTTCGATTTTTCAAACTTCTCAGCTGAAGCCTTTCTCATGTGGAAAAAGAATGCAGAATTTCTACTATAGAAACTGTGAATTTCTGTAGTAGAATAAAGATGACAGACTTCTCTGCCAGGGTAACTAGGAGGGGTCTAGTCCAGCCTGTAGCATGCAGAGGTCAGCCATGAGGGCCCAGCTGTCTGCTCAGAATTTTATTCCACCTGTTCTGAAAACCATTAAGGGCAGAGATGGCACAGTCTCTCTGGGCAACCTCTTCCACTGTTCACTGTCCTCATGCTGCAAAAGTTTACACAGCCAACCTGAGCATCTTTTTTTGCGATTGCATCTCATCCTCCCAACATGCAGCACTGTGAAAAGCCCAGCTCTGCTCTCTTTGATGGGCTCCTCATAGATATTGCACAGCCCTTTTTCTCCTTCACTTCTGTTAGTAATTTTTTTCTTTTCAATTTTATCTCTAAGATATTTGTCCTTGAGCGTCAGGAAATCAATAATACCTCCATTTTTGCAGGTAGACAACTCATCTCAGCTAAGTAAACTTGTTAGCTTATTTATATGTCCTGTTGATCTGGCAGTAAGGTCTAACTCATCTCCAGATTTAGACCTATAAATTTAGGTTTCCACACAGAGGATGTTTTCACTTGAAGTGTCTAAGCTCCTATTGTATTCATTGGAGGTGAAGTCAAAGCTGCCATCAGAGCGAAGAGGTAATTTTTCTTGTACTTCTGTCTGCTTTGCTGTCCTGTTCTTGGGATTCTGCTGGCTCTAGTGACCCTGGCTCACACACAGCCTCTTGCACTGCAGAAACATGAATTCCCCCAGAAGAAACTGGCCCCAGTTGCTACAGGAAGCCAGCAGCAGAGCATCATTTGAACTCACATCTCAAGTGCATGCTGGATGTCCTACACACTGGAAGAGACGTTCTGTTTCAGAAGAACTGCATGACTTTGTTCTGTGAATATCAGAGGACAGGGAGGCACAGTTTGCTGAAAGCAGCTTAGAGAATGGTGAGCACGGGTTTTTTTATGTACAGAGCTTTGTTTGACAGTTCTGCAGCACATTCTCTGTGGTTTCCAGTTCAGTGGCATTGGGACTAAACACTGTGATTTATTATCTCAAGTAATTGAGATAACTTTGAGTAAGTTTGAATAACTTTGACAGCCTTCTTTTGGACTGAGATGTGAAAATGACAGTGAATTCAATATTGAGTAAAATTAATGCCTGTTACAGAGGTGAGTTCAATGCACATGAAAGCAGAGTGACAGTTGTAATAATTTAACACTGCTAAGGAAAGGATCTGATCATGAAAAGCCTTAGAAATTATAATTCCTTTTGTGGTTACTGAGATGAGAGTGCACTATTAAATACATTAAATGAAAAAATACTGACAGTGGTGCAAATATCTCTGCTGTTCAGTGGATTTTGCTTTGTGGCATTTAGCAGTACAATGATGTCTCCCTATGCTCTAGCTCCTCAGGCTCTATCAGGTTGCATTCCCCAGCACTTGTCTGACACTGATGGTTTGGTAATATGCCAAGGAGCCTCTGTCTTTCACAATGAGGATTTGTGTTTAACCAGGCCAGGAAAATGACAAATAATCAACTGGAAATGAACACAGGATGATGCAGGACTTTGCTAGTGGTCAGCGTGATGTTTGCTGTTTGGCAAACATCTGGTTTTGGAGTTTAGATGGCTCTTATTTACTTTTAAAAAAAAGCTGTAAGGAGTCAGTGAGTCTTCTGTAAGTGTGAAGAGAGAAGACAAAGTTTCTTTCTACATATTTAGTGTCCTGGGAAGACAAAGTTGGCAGAATTTTGAAAAATGAGAATACTTTAAAATGTAAAATTTTAATACAAAAACCTAGTAATTTCTTCATTACTTCCGAAAGACTCATGCCTCCCATTTTGCTTCCATTTTCACTTCTTGTCCTTTATGACAAATATTCTGAAATGGAAAATCCAAAAAATATTAAAATCTTAATATGCATAAGACTAAATATCTGTAATGTGCTTAATGCTGCAGTGATTTCATCTGTGTACAGTTCTGGTTGCTCACATTCAACGATCTGCTTGACTGAAATCTTCTCAGCCAGAAAGTTTTGGTAAGATGGTTGATCCTTTCTGATGAATCTATATTCCAAAAGGAAAGCAAACTCAAGTTTTCTAGTTTATCCCAGACTGATATTCAACTCTACAGATAAAATATTTATTCCTGTATGATTATTGGGAGCAAAACAATCTCTTCACACTAAGAAGCATGAAAAGATGAAACTTACTGAGTTTATCCTGGTTCTAGACATTATGGACGTGAAATTCTGGACCTGTCTTCCAGCAGGAAAAGGTCTGCATTCATGGGGTGTACTTGTTAGTAGTTCAACCTGTCTGACAACAGGAAGAGTATATTATGTGGAGGGCTTGTATTTTATTCCGTTTCAGAAAATTGTATCTCTTTTACCCTTATTAACTCTAGAGGGCAATGCTTTTCCTACCCTTGCATGTAATCTCTTCTGAAGTGTAACAAGCCACTGGATTTCTCTGTGGCTCAGGCAAAGAGAGAGCTGGAGGGCTGGTGGCCAATTCATGGTTAGTAGATGAGAACTGGTGGAGAAGGAACAATGGGAAAACATCTTGAAACCTTGAGTTTTCTCTTTTCTCCTCCTGCTTCGTTAATGCTAGCCGTAGCCCATGGTGATGAATCACACTCATGGACCTGTGTGGAAGCTAAGGGGCACTCTGCTCAGAGAGAAGGAAATCCTTGCAGGGTTTCCCATTAACATTGACAGGAAAGCAATTGTAAGGCCTTCCCATGGGAAAGGGCTCCATTAACCTCTGCATTTGGGAAGGGCATGGACTCACACTTCATTTATTGTCTGCCTGAATTAAAACAATAGTGTGGCTTGAGTTGGAATTTTTTCAGAGCTTCTGGCTCTGAAACATAAACCAGTGAATCTCTGAAATTCTTCCATTGTTCCACTGTTACCTTTCAGGATCCATTGTTACCATGGGCATGTGCAACTGAGGAAGATGTGCTACTGAATTTCATTTCTGAGCAGCTTATGTGCCACTAATATTTATATAGGGTTGTGACACTTATAGCTCTCTTTTTCAAAGGCTAAAGCTTTTTCCAGAGTGTTTTCCAAGTTTTTCTTCCTTTTTAAGCTATACTAAACCCAGTATTTTATATTTACTAGTTTTAGCAAGCTCAGGTTTTGGCTGAGTGAAACAGAAACAAAAATGAAAGAAACTGCCCTCTTTTCTTTAAATAAACTAATAACATATTTAGTTTAACTAGCCCAGGCATCAGGTACCTGAAATGGAATGTTTTTAGTGATGTCAGGTAAAGTCAGGAAATAAGCTTATTAAGGAAACTATGAGTAATGAACTATTCTTTGCTATATGTATATTGCTTTATATAGGTTGCAGATGGGGAGTGGCCATCTTGTGGGTGGTACCTGCTTTGGGATTGAAATAATGGCTGGATCATCTGATTTTCTGGAAGGGGAATGTGCTTTTCTTGTGATTTGTGTTTAATACAGATCTAGAAATAGATTAGGTTAGTTTTAACTCTAAGATTTTAATGCTATCTTTATATCCAGTCCTGATGTCTTATGTGTTTGAAATCTAAAGGTTTATAACTCACAGTCCTTCTGAGGTCTTATATTCTTCCCTTCTCCTGTTTAACATGAGGAAATTTTCCTTATCAAATTATTACCGATGCTTCTAGCTAGGTAAAAATTGCTGCAGTAGATAAATGTATTTCAAATTAATGTATTTGTGTCTGAAATTCTATTTTCATTTATTTTAAGGTTGTAAGGATTTTAAGGAGGTTAGAGAGGAAGTATGGTGTTTTCAAGCAAAAATAAAACAAAAGTCATATTTACCCTTTGTGCGCTAAAGCTCTTCCATCAGTCAGGATAGAGTCACTGTGCAATCCGTTTTTGGAACAAGATCCTTCAGAATTATTTTGCATTTACTTCAGATAAAAGTATTTATTCACAGATAAAAGAGCACCAACCTGCTTTCTTTTTTGGTAATCAAAAAAATTCTGACAACTTTGTAATTTTTCACTCATCTTTGGAACCCTTTGTCTATTTGTCCAAGTAATTGACCTAATGTACAGAGGCCACTGATTAATTTATTGACTTGAGATTTTACAGAAAACATCTTCTTGGATTTTAATCCTACTTAAAAAGACATGAAATATGTTCTTATCTGTACTCCCAGGAGGAGTGTGGTAGCTAAGTTCCCTGCCTTGCCTTTTGATTACATTTAAACTCACTACTCAAGCTTTAATTTATTTTTTTGTCAAATGACTTGGAGCTTTCACACAAATAAAGTTTAAAATTTGTGTTTATTATCTGCTAATATGAAAATCACACAATTATCAATTTGCCTTATATTTCTTAGGCCAATAATGTTATAATTTTTGTCAACACGGGCAAGCAGTCCTTATGAGGACCAAATTTCAAAAGTCTAGGGGCTTATTTGTAGTGTCTGGTAGCCACACAAGCATGCAGGCTTAGTCCTACCCTCATGGTTAAGAAGAATTTGTGTCCTGGAAAATTCACTGGAGTAACAGATCCTCTGTGGCAAACCAGGTCTGTGTGAGAGGAAATGAATACAAGCAGCATCATACGATAAACCAAACCATGCCTCTGCAGTAATAGTCCACACATCACGGACCCCTTCAGCAAGAACTTGACAAGCCAGTTTCCCAAGGGTAACTGGTAGTTGTAAATGTTTTTCTCAGCCATGTTCAATGATTTTTCTTCCCAGACCATGCATATTTTTTCCCTACCGCATGTGTCAATGGGGCTTTGTCCCTCCTGAGATTTTTATATGGACCAAAGATCCCCCAAAATCTAAGCTTCTGTACAAAAATGCCTCTACTGCATAATAAATCTGTATATATGCACAATATATAGACCTTTTTATAAATTGTTCATTAGTCAGTAAAGCTTTTGCAGTATCAAGATGAAATTCATTCATTTTAAAACTTCAAATGTCTTGTCAAAACCAGCGGCCTGAGCTTGGACTCCCCACAGTCCTTGTGGGGAGAAAGGTACCTTCAAAAGGTGTCATCCCCTGTACCTCACACCTGGCCTTAAAAGGACATAAATGACTCCCTCAAGGCACCAATTCCTTTCTGTTGATGCTACAGGAAGCTTAACTTCCACATCTAGTCTTAAACATCCACAGTGATCCCAGAAATTTTTCCTTCACTTTCATTAGCATCCTATTGATGATGCAATTGCTACAGAAAAAGTATGCAGAATTGGGAAATGAGAAAAAGGGCATGGGGGGAAAGAAAGAATGTGACAATTTTTCTGCAGAAAATAAAATGGTAAAGAGAAACAAAGGATACAAATAGCAGTGGTCCTAAAGGGCATTAATTTTTTTCTGCTGAATGACATGGCAAGGCACAGAATAAATAGCAACATTCAGTCACTATTTCAGAGTACTTTCTATCCTTCAGCTCTGCTCAGGTCTCCCATTGATATCCTTAGGATATATTGTGGTGTGGTCTCGAGACTGAAGAGCTCCATACTCCTAAGAATCTTTCCTCTTTGGAAACTTGGATGGCTCTTTTCTCTCTTCCCTAGCATGATCTTTTATCTCCCTGCTGTCATCTCCAAAGACTGGATGTGACTTCCCAGTTTCTGTCTCTGATATTATTTTTGTGACTGTACCTTCTGAAAGTATTAAAAAGCCACCTGCCACTGATTAAAGTGACCCATTACTCTCATAGCTCATCCTTGCTCATAGTTTCTGAGAAGTTAAATTTAATTATTCTGCTAGAAAGGAAATCTCTGGAGTGCTCCAAGAGCTCTGTGAGGTGTCAGGGTACCTCAGCTTCATACAACCATTTACAATTGATCATCCAGTGCACTACACCTGGGAAGTGACATAGTCTGACTCAAAATAGGCTTTCACAGAGCCAGGCTGCTGTGTTCATGTCACAGAGCTGAGAGCATGTGGTTTACTGTGTACTGTGTGTCCCTGATGGAGGTGAGGAAAAGTGGAAAGAATAATCCTTCCATTAATTACCCAGTTGATTTCTAACCCCTAGAGAGTTCAAGGGGGTTTGGCATTTTTAGACCCCAGATTCTCATTAGTTTGGAAAATTCTGGTTTTGGGCATGTTGTCCTGAGTCAGTGATGTTCTAAGGAGGAAAAAGCTTTTGTTCACAGGCTGTGGCAGCACTTCAGCCATCTCCTGTGGTGTGTGGCAGAGCTGTGCCCACACCTCCCACCACACTCATCAGCGCTGCTGCCTGCTTCGGTGGAACCAGCGCTGTTCCTCCTACCTGCCAGAGACATGGAATTTTGCACTTCCTCACACTTCAAAAAAATACTGTGCTGTCTCAGGGAAAGGTTTAATTACAGGTTTGGGCTGTTTGGGTTTTTTTATCTTTGTATTTTTAGGATCATTAATACTCTTTAGTACCTGAAGTCTTTGTTCTTTAGAAATGCTGGGCAGAAACAGCTTCTCTGCCTTCCTCATTTATGCGGAAAAGAAAAAAATGTCATCTTTTCCATTGTGCCAGTGTAGGTTCCCGTAGGTAACCTCTCTTCACCTGACTTTGCAAACTGATTTTCTGGGCCTACTTAGTATCATAAGATGCTGTTCATAGATCTGGAAATGGTGACTATTATTTTGCCAGTGATAAGAGTTGCTCTTCCTTCTGACTCTCTGAATCCAGGAGGGTTCATGGAAACCACACCTCACATCCAGAATGTGAGCAAAAGATGTTGTTTATTGATACAAAAGAAGCAATTAAAAGATGTTAGCAAATTTGTTATATTGCATTTTATGTCATTTCTGATGCTGAGAGCCCCAAAATGATGGCATTTTATAGAAGTTATTTTCTCCCATAAACATCTCTAAGTCTGGATTTTTCTTCTGCAGATTTTCCCTTGGCACCTTTGTGAATATTAGTCTTAATTCAGAACCTCAGAACACCCACAGTTACTAAACTAAAGGTAATCTTTTTTTTTCATTTTTACACTAGTTCTGACTCTAGATAATTTTGGGTATGTGAGGGAGACAGAACAAAACTCAGGCTCACTGGTATTTTAATACTCTGACCATCCTGAGGGGACACAGCATTGCAGTTACAACTTTCTCATGAGGGGAAGAAGAGGGGCAGACACTGATCTCTTCTCTGTGGTGACCAGAGACAGGACCTGAGGCAATGGCCTGAGGTTGTGTCTGGGGAGGTTTAGTTTGGATATTAGAAAAAGGTTCTTCACCCAGAGGGTGGTGGGCACTGGAAGAGCTCCCCAGGGGAGTGGTCACAGCACCAGCCTGACAGAGTTCAAGAAGCACTTGGACAATGCTCTTGGGGACACAGTGTGACTCTTGAGGTTGTCCTGTGCAGGGACGGGAGCTGGATTTGATGGTCCTTGAGTCTCCCTTCCAACTCAGGATATAGTACGGTCCTATGCCTTGGAATTACCTAGGCTGTATTTTTGTATTTCATAATGTGTAAAGGCTTTCAAATTTAAACCTTAATGCCTAAGAAAATGATCTCTAGGTAAAAAATTAATTCAAGTTAAGCCGTAAGATTCCTTGAAATTGCATGTTATGTTGAGATAACCTAGACCTCAAAGGTGGTTCATGAATCAATTGTCAGTGACCTGACAGAAGTGTTATCTCACATGAACACAGTCTTTGGGGTGTGCTGTTGCAATAGATAACTGACAACCAGAAAAAAAAAACCAAAAAACTGTGCACAGAACGACTTGCAGTTAATATTTGAAATAGCGTAATTTAATTTTCTATTAAAATTGGCTTTGCTGGAACTTTTAAATTTTGCTTAGGGGAAAAAAGGTTCATATTTTATAGCAGATCTTAGAAGTAGTCAGTTGCTAGAATGACAACAAAAGTCTGGCTCTCACTCCATGTTTTTCTGTGGAAATGCAAAATGTATAAGTTATGTTCTGTTCCTATCTGCATAATTACATCTACCCCCAAGGAATGAGCTTTAGTCAGTTCCAATTTTGCATATTAATTTCTCAGATAAAACATTTAACTATGAAGTTGAGAAAAGAGTAACCTTTAATCACCATTAAAGAAGTGGGAACTTTAGAAAGGGGACAGCAGGGTGTAGGGACATTGATCACCTGTAGAGCCATTCACCTTTGGGTCACTCTTTCCTGTCGAGGTGTCCTTGGGAATAACCAAGAGTAGTTCCTGTCTTGCAGCATTTCCTTGTGTTCTTGAAATGAACTTGTATCTCAGGCCATCACCATTTCTTCAGCTGCAACCTGACAGCTTCAGAAGACTGTCAAAAGCCTGGCTGGCTACAGAAATACCAGGGCTAGCTAGAGGAGCTGGTGTTCTCACCAGGGAGGGAATCTTCACCTGTGTGAGGGTGACTTGCCCCCATTAAACTGTCCTTCCTCTGAACAGCGAGAGGGCTCCAGTTCCCACCTCACACCAGCAGTCTTGCCATGTCAGCTCTTGGTTGGGATTTACTTTGTCTAAGATGTCATGCTTACAGTCATGGATGTAAAAAAACCTCTGACAACCACACCATAATTTTCGCCCATGGCTGGTGGTATTGACAGGTAAATGCTGTTTCCTCTGGTCTATATCTGCAAAACAACAAATGGCCTGTCCCATGGCTGTACTTGCTCAGAACCTGAAGGCTTGTCAAAGTCACCCCTGGTTTCCCACAGCAATGAGGCTTTGCACAGTTTGTGTGTGGAGTGGCAGCCTCTGTCTCTGGCCACGTCTGACCCCCGCAGTTGAAGGCAGCTCTATCCCATATAGAACCCTCTAACAGGGCTTGCTAAAATAGTTGGCTGGGTGGAGGAGAGAAAGTGTTTGTGCCCTGGCTGTGAGAAAGGCTGCCATCAGCCCTCTGGTGAAATTGCTTCAGTGATGAGCCAGAGACACTGCTTGATATGTCTGTGCATATTATACAAGTCACACTCGGAGCTAGTTAGGATATAAGAACTTTGCTCGGTATTTTATGAATCATACTACTTAAATGTATTAAGTGCTATCAAACATTTTCTGCCATCAAAGAAGCACAGCATTGCCTTTTGATCTTCAGAAATAACAGATTCAAGGGTAAGTAAAACAAATGTATTTTCTTAATTACTGAGCTACGTAAAGCACACTTTAAAGGCTTTAGAGCTGCAAGTGATAGTTGTACAAAGTAGAATTTTTGTTCTATCATCTTGCTTACATGAGTATATCACAAAAACTCAGATGAGGTCAGTGAAGTCAAGACACAGCTAATTAATATGAGACAGATATCACAGAATCACTTACATTGGAAAAGATCCTTAATATCAACGTCATGCCGCAGGTTCTCCAGTCCTCAGAGTTACATTTGATGCTTTTGCCTCAAAGGAGGAAAAGTCAAAGTTTGAAAAATTAAATTTATCTGAAGTATAAAAGTACTTTTTAACCTGTGCCCTTTCGGCCGTGCAACTGAAATGAGGTGGCATTCATGTAATTTTAAAATCATTGCATTTTGATATATGGGTGAAATGAGCTGAAACATGGAAGTACATTTTCTTCTGTAGCACTCTGGAAAATAAGCTATTGCCGTCAGTCATTTTCTGGTGGAAAAAATCTTATTATGTTGAGTTACTTGAGTCTGAATTAGTCTGCCTGGCAGAAATAATCAAACATTGATTCTTGGACTAATTTTCACTTTAATATGTGAATATGCGATAGCAGAGAGAATAGTCTGTACTGATGAGGTATGCACATTGGCTTCCTCACTCTGTCTTTGCCTTTGCAAAGCTTGGAAAAGCTTTGAACTGAAGCTGCAAGGGAGCTAGAAAGAATTAAGAGGCAAGTCCCGTGACCAGAGGCAGCAGATAGAAGTTATGTGCAGTCCAGACATTTGTCATGTAAGTATTAAGTCTGGGAAAAAGTCTTGTGGCTTGTGTTCCTTTGCAATGTGGGAGCCCTTTGGGGAGCCCTGCATGGTTAGCAGCCACAGCTTTTCCTCGTTTCAGGGAGGAGGATAATTCTTGCTAAGAAACACAAATTCTTGAGATGGGGTTGTTGCAATGGCACTCTGAGATGTGGACGCTGTTCTTGGACTAAAATTGTCAGTATTTCTCCAAGTCAGGTACACGTGGAGTCATTCAGGCCTCAAGTCATGGCTTGTTTCCTTTGGGAATCTGATCTGGGGTACTCAATGTCTGGAACTTTGCAGTAGGTATGCAGTGTGGGCAAAACACTGCTCCTTTGTCACATATTTGCCTGCAGTGAGTGATGCCACTTTTCTTTTACACAGCTATCTAAACTCTTTCTATGCTGAATCATTATCCTTCCCTCCATCTCTTGTTCCCAGGGTTCCTATTACAAAGCTGCATGCAAAGAATTCCTTACAGTCAAAGAAAACTTATTGTATTTTTCAATATTCCTATGTCAAGTTATGTCATCTATGTTTATCTTCTCTCTCTTCCTCTCTCTAGGCTCATTCCTAACTTTACACTGTCTTGTTTTCTGTCCCACCAAATAAGCTCACAATTGTCAAGGCAAAAGCTTTCTTCTTCACGGCTTCTGTCTTTTGTAACACCTTTCTTGCAATTCTTTGCCCTGTTTCTTTTCCTTTTTTATTGTTTGAAAATGAATCCCTTCTCTCATCTCTTTCCCTTGGCTCATATAGCCCTCCCAGACACTGTAGATTTTCATGCTTTAACTATTTTTCCACTTTGTATCTTACGCCTGAAGCATAAGTCTGATATTTCAAAGACTGGGATTCTGTCATTCCTCAGTATATTTTGGAATTGGAAGACATTAAAACAGAACAGGGTTCAGTTCAGGGTTAGGCAGCTTCTAAGACTAGGTTAAAAGAGACAAACTCACAATTGCTTTAATATGATGTAAGACTAGTTGAAATGTTCCCAAGTGTTTGTTGTATGGTTCATGAATGAGTTTGTTTTAGAAGAAATACTTTTTTCCTTCAGTGAAGACAATATTTTAAGAACTCCTTGAAAATTAACTAGTAAAAAAAGTTATCGTGACTAGACATTGTCCAAGGGGAGCTGAATTGCAAAAATTAATAATTAGACAAAAAGCAAAGATGAAATTTCTTCTCATTAAAAAAAAAGTTGTCACTTGTGTAGGATTGTCATTGTGGTGTTCAGGTTGGTTTGATTCAGACGGTCAGGACGGAGATGAGAGATCTCTGGAGTCAGGTCTCAGAACGTGAGGTTTATTGTGAAAAGGCGTGGGTGTAGGGGACCTGCCAGACGCAGCTCCGAGCAGGTCAGAGAAGTAAGCGAGAGAGAGAGAAGAGAAGTACAGAATACGGAATACCATGGCTGCAGCTTACAATACAATAAACCAACTTCTGTGCTGAATATTCTCATTTTCACTAACCAATATAGAACAAGCTACAAATCCTACAACATTTACATATAGCCTATGAGAGTCATTGCATTACCATATGGCGTTATATTTTAAACCCTAAAAACTGCTTTTTGGACCCTCTGCCAAGTTGGTAGGGTCTACTCTGACCCTTGGACCTGTCTGCAAGCAGAGGGTATTGTTTATTCAAAGAGGGGGATTGTTTAATCAAAAAGGGGGGATTATCTTCAGTGGCCATACCATTGTTTTCCAGTTGTTCAGCAACTGGGGTTTGGTATCGCAAAGCTTGTCTTCATTTCAATCTCGTTTATAGTTTCCATATTCTCAGCATCTTTTGCCAGGTAATAATATTTATAAGGCTTTCCTATTTCATCCTCCCCAACAACTTGTGAGATAAAAAGAGGTCTCTTCTCCACCTGTCAAAGCTTTTGGAGGTACAAAGACTGAAATCAAGGGTTCACTCATGTTCCCTCATTGTAAGAAAGATATGAATAAAGTGCCTAGTACTCTCTTTCACTGCCTGTGTTTCTGTAATGCTAATAATGGTACGAATGTTCTTCCATTAGGGCATGAGGGATTTAAATCCATAAATAACTTGAGTGAATAGAAATTGCTTCCATCCCTCAAGTGATCAAATTGATTTTTTTACAATGTACAAAGAGGGAAGGTGCCATTAATATTGAAGGGCAATATGTCTGAATGGTTCTCCTGTGATTTCTTCAAGAAAAGGCAGCCCCTCTCTGAAGCCTGAGAGGGGCTTCACTTTACAGCCTTTATGTGCTAAGGTTGGTGGTAAGGGCAAAAGGAACAGAGTCAGTACACTTGGTAGGTTATATAAAATGCATTTTTTTTTGTAAGAAAGTCAGAGCCTGCCAATATTTTAATGAGATATTACAGATACTTTGACAAAAACCCCAGCGATCTGTTCTGTAATATGAAACTAGAAACTGATGAAATTAAGAATGAGGTAAAATGTTTTAATGAAAAAACTGTGTTTTCATGCATTTAAATGTAAACCAATGCAGCTTATTCATCCATTTCTCTGCCTGTATATGAGCATGACGGAAGAGCAGTACCCCAGGGAGCTGGATTTCGTGCCCCCTGTTCTGTTCCATATTCACAGGCTGGCTATAACCTTGAGCTGTAGCTTTTGGAGGACAGTTTCAAGATCAATTTTTCCAATTCAGCGTCCCTAACAGGAGCCTTAGCTGATATTACTTGACTGTCAAGGTTTGTTATATGAGGTCTTGCCAGCCACTGCATTGGTATGAAAGGAGCTTTAAATGAAAGCCGAGCACTGTATTTTTATTCTGAAGCCATCTGTGTGGAAGGACAGGTAATTAATCCTGCATGCAAATTAAAAGGGATAACTGGGATCTGCTGGACAAGTAAACAGCCTTGTTCTCCGCCTGCAGCCGGGCTCCTGTCTCCGTGACCACCGCCGGCACAGAGCCCTGCTGCTCCCAGCTCCAGGGACACCAGAGCTCCCTGCAGCCTCCAGGCCTTCCATGGCCGGGACTGGGCAGGACCAGTTCCTCCCCAGCGCTTATCTGCCTTCCCACGTGGCACAGCAGCCTCTGCTCCAAAATCAAGTCTTTTGTTTCCACGAAGCCAAAGTCGCAGTGTCTAATAAGCAGCTGAATGAATGCAGCACAACAACACTGACTCACCTGCATTTGCAGGCTGCCGCTCGCTAGTTTGTTTTTGTTGTCTATTTGAACTCCTGTCATTCCCTCTCTGCAAGCTGGCGAAATCCACCCCCCTACTCCTGGTAATGAAGTGCACAACCAGACTAGCTGACAAGGTATTTTTTTAATGAAAGGCATTTGTGCTCAGGAATTTCTTTCACCTGGACTTGCACAGAGGGTGGCGCAGAGACCCAGCTATGAGTTTACTACTATTTAATCACTAAAATGCCATATGAAATGTCAGTGGAGATCTTGAAGTAATCATACCCACTAAACCCCTCCAATTAAGATATTACTTTCCACCAGGGACAACAGGCCAGATTCTGTATCCAAGGTAACTCCACAAAGCATGTTAGAGACAGATTGATTTACACTCCAGCATGAGGTATTAGAATTGATACTATTAATTTCCTCTTATGGTAGTAGCTCACCAAAAACCCAGAATATACTTGTCAAAATTATTTATATGGTAAACTGAGGTAAGATGAATAAAAATTTATTTTCCAGGCCAAAACCTCTCAAGGAGCATTCACCAACAGCCTAGGTTTCATATACTGGACAGAGGCATTGCTCTGCAGCCAATTTGTTGGATTCTGTCTATCACATTCCTTGCTGAAACTGAAAACATTACAGTTAGACATTTAAAAATCTGGGCCATGACCTTTTTAACTTACTGTCACAAGGAAGATGCAAAAGCGTAAAACTTCAGCCTTAACCTTTAGAGCGTGCTCAGGGTGGCAGCACACAGTGCAGATCCATTGCATTTTGTGCATTTGCAGCACCATCCTTTAATTCCTGACCTCTCATTATACCAAATACAGTAAATAAAACATATATATAACCGGATGAGAAATATGGAGGAAAAATGAGAAGAATAGCAAATTTAAACCCATACAAAAATTATACAAGCTTAATAAAACATATATACCCATTAAATGCAAGTGTACACAATGGAAGACCTTGCCAAGTCCCTAGAGGACAGGGCATTTTCACAGTCTTGCTAAGGTGATTTCTATTTACAAATAATTTTTTCAGACAGGGAAGCTGAAACTTCGCAAGAGGATGGCGATATTGGATGATTACAATAAATCCATGAACACTGGCTCTTCTACTGAGAGTTTAAAACTCCTCTTAGTTACATGCAAAATTTACATCTTTTTATCCCACTGAGATTTATGGAGATCAATTTTTTAAATTTCTTCTCTGGTGGCCTTTTAATGTCCTTATATCTATCTTTAGAGCTCTAATGCTATGGCCGTGTGTACCAGAGAGATTCTATTGTGGTTTTCATTACAAAAAATATTAAATGGATAATAAAATTAAATATGTAATAACACTGTAATGAAATAGAAATAAATAAACTGGAAGTAAAAGAAAAGAAGCCTCATATATTGTACCATCTTTTAATTTAATGTTTGGGGATAGATGCTAAGACTGAAGTGCTGGAGGGTCTAGAGGCACAGATGGCATTGTTTTCATGGGACTGTGTTGCCACAGCCCACAGAGCTGCAGGTGCACATCTTCAGGACACACTTTTAACCTGACAGTAGTCAAAAGCTTCTCACAATGCTGCACTGCCCTCTTAAAAACAAAAAAACCAAAAAAACCAAACAAACAATAAAAAAAGTGTCTCCATTCTGGCTTTTTAATTTGTTCATCAGCCCAAATACCTATTTCTTTTTACTAAACAATTCCACATTGTTACATACCTAGTAGTGATATGAAAGGTTTTGTGGGTACTACTAACATAAGGGATCAGTTCAGAGTTTATCTGTAAGATCTCCAGGAATTTATTTATCCAGGAGTGCTGCTGCATCAGCCCTAGTGACTTCTCCTGCTCCTTGGCTCAGGAGCCTGCCAGGCTCACTCTCAGTTACCTTCTGTAGCAGCACTGGTGGTCTGTGTCCCTTCTTCAGCTGCCAGCTGAGTGTTCACAGTGCTCTGGTGTCTCAGTGGAAGGAGCCCAAGTTTCTATCAGTCTGACATTTATCTTTTACACTAACAATTACAAATTTGGTTCAAGGTTCTTTTATACATGAGGAATCAATAACATTAATTGAGAGAATTATATTTCCCTCCCTTTAAAAGATTATAGCTGTTTTGGAGTAATTTCAGGTGTTTGGGTAAAAGTCTTTTGCTGACATTAACGCTTACCACTTTAGGTCCTTTTCTCCCCACACTCTTCCTATCACAGGAAACCTGCAAGATGACATATGCAGAAGGTTTTATTAAAATTCCAAAATGTTCTTTTTGTCTTACAGAAAATCAGATGAGAAGATGAGAACTTAAATACATTTCTTGGTTTCTCTCCAGATGCCCCTGCTGTCAGAATCAGTACACCTGGCACAATCACAGCACACTCATCCACGGCAAAAATATTAGATGATCTTCACATGGTGGGGTGAGGCAGTGGCTGATCTCCAAGGATGTTTATACTGAGAAACCTTCAAGGCCTGGCAAAGGGATTTAACCTAGTGTGAGACCTATGTTTAAATGCTAGGTTACAGTGATAAAATGAAAATGTTTAACATACAGGCTTATAAACCAGGGCTTTCCTCCTCTATCTTTTGACAATAATTTTAATCACAGTGACATTTGATCCTTTGAAACTGGTTGTCTGCAATAAGAAGAAAGTACTTAATTCTTTCTGTTCCGTCTTTCACCATATGTGTACTTTCCATTAGAAGAATTATGTGTTCTAATTATTTTAGTCCATGCAGCCACGTGCTTCCAATTACTTCCTCACCTTTGAATTAGATAATTACAAACCCTGGTCCTTGATATCTACTAATCACCTACTTGAAGTATCGATCTGAAGCCCTCAAGTCTCCTAAGGATGAGAAATGGCTACATAATGATGGGTTTTTTACAGAGAGAAACAACTGGAAAACACGCCATACTGACAGCTTTGTACAGGAAATGGCATCACCAGTGGCCTCACCTGCCTCCCAGCTGTTTCTGGATTATAAAAAACAGCCTACAAACTCCTATTATATACCCTTTTCCAATGACTGTTGGCTCTGGCTTTTGGATCAGATCCCATTTAACAATTAGCAACATCACCTTTTCTCCTTCACAGCTTTCAGAAAATTACATATGAGTAATCAGAACAAAACCTTTGGTGTTTTTCCTTCCTTTTTATGTTTTCAGAAGAGTTTCATTAACAGGTTGGAATCACAATCTGCTTTTCTCCATTCATATATGCACCCATGTAAATAAATCAGAGAGAGACAGAAGTTCAACACATGGGCTGCCTCCCACAGAGATCCAATTAAACCTTGCTGGGTTAGGTTTCATCCTGGGAAAAAAGCAACCAGCCCCAGGTTTTCACAGCTGAATCACAAGCATGTACTTTTCATAAAACATATGTGTATACTCTGTGCTTTACAACATAATTGTGGTCTTGGGATTAAATGATTCACACTTTGCACTGAAGTCTGCATTTTTAAAAACATTTTGAACAAAGAAAAAAAAAGACAAAAAATTATTCAGGATAGGCTGCATAATTAGAAAGATTATCAAAAACAAGCTAGCACCAAAATTCTTCTGCATTGTGCCATGCATTACTGAACAGTAATAAAAGCTTTGGAATGTCTCACTGCTTAATTATCTGTTTTGAAAATGAATTATTAGTGAAACAGACATTTTTAGCTTGGAGACCTTGTGTTGTGAAGACCTCTGTGTTAAGTCACCCAAGAGAGTGTTTTTGTGTGCAGTTCAAATGTAAGTACCTGCCTTTCCAATTATCTAATAATTTGTTTCTGCTGTATAGTCACCCTGGGTGCAGGAATTATCACAGGGTAGAGACAGTAAAAGGGAGTGAGAACGCATCAGTGAAAGCAGAAAAACACAATATAGATAAGAAAAATACAGGGGCAAGCAAATCCTTAGTTACTGTATGATAACATTACCCAGTGATTCCAAGTCGCTGTCTGCAGGAAGCAATAATGCCATGTCAACAGTGTCACCGCATCCTCCAGAGGCTCACTGGCCAAGGTGTAAATAATTGCCTGCTGGCAATGATTCCTCATTTTGCCTTTGGGGAAAGTACTGAGCAAATGGTAGCAAAGGATCCCAACCAAATCCACTCTAGGGAGATATTATAGCAGCTTTCCAGTGTCTAAAGGAGGCAACAATAAGAACTGGAGTGGGCCTTTTCAGGAGGGCAGGTAGTGATTGGACACGGGGAAATGGCTTTAGATTAGATATTAGCAAGAAATTCTTTATATGAGGGTGGTGAGTCACTGGAACACCTTGCCCAGAGAGGTTGTGTACTCTCCATCCCTGGAAGTGTTCAAGGCCAGGCAGAATGAGACCCTGAGCAACCTGGTTTAGTGGATGATTCCCTCACCATGGCAAGGTTTCATGTTGGAACTAGATGGTCCCTTCCAACCCAAACTATTCTATGATACTGTTGGGGAAAAATCCAATCAGATGTCAGGACCATGTAAGAAAAGGAAACAGACAAAATAGGAGAAAACAGATTTTAGGATATTGATGGAAAACAAGAAGAAACAAGTGACTGTTTTCAAGTGAATCACTTTAATTATGTTGAAAATATTAAGTCTTTTCAACATAAGAATCTCTGTACAGGAGTATCTGTGTGATAAGAACTGTGTGATAGCCTGTACCATACTTCTGTCTGCAGAGGATATTGTACTCTGACAAGAAGTTGTAATTACAGAGTTACTGATCCTCTAACAACTATGAAGGGAAACATCTAAATATTATCTCAGGTTCTGCAATGTGAGGCTCCAGCCTTTCTGCTCTCGTCACACCTGGAGGTAGCCAGTGTTGTAAACCTGCACCCTCTTCCTCTCCTGTAATAAGCCTTTGAGTAGTGGCTTTTGTTATTAGCAACATGTAAATTTGCTAGACCAGCACTGCTTGTACCACAGTAGCTGAGTACCCACGAAAGGGTTTACTATCCTCTAACTATGCCATGGCTTATAGCTTGTCTTCATATATTTTGCTGAGCTGAAACACAGCATACAGAAAAAAAAAAAAGACAAAAAAAACCCCCAAAAAAAACCCCCCCCAAAAAACACCACAAAA
>VZRL01004528.1:1378425-1427148 GCA_013397895.1 Origma solitaria | reverse complement strand
ATGTCCTTCCTGTGGTCGGCACAGTTAGTCTTATCTCTCCTTGTTCATTAGGTTTGTTGGAGATTTATCTTTAATTTGAGATGAAAATTCCTATAATAAGAGTGAGTGCTCCAAAGAAGGTATATTACCTACACTGCTGTTACTAGGGAGCAGAAAGACCGTGAGGGTAAGAAATTCTGGCTTTCTAGAAGAGTACTATGCAGAACATGAAGCCAGGAGCATACAAAGGAAAATTGGGCACAGGGGTCTGGTGTAATCCTTCTGAGCTACACCTGAATTTGGCAGCTTTGGTTACCCTTGGGGCAGCAGGGAAAAAGACATTTACAGGACATGTGTCATGCAGTCTGGATTAGACAGCTCCTTTAGGATAAATTAATCCCACTCTAGATGTACCTAGATGACAAGTTCAGACACAGAGATCCACATTTTCACATGTATGTGTTTAGCACCACCAATCCTATCCTGGTCTCTTTCTCCTCCACAATATTCACAGCTTGAACCACATAATTCCTTTTGCCTTCCCCCAGATCCTCACTAAGGCAATCTTGCACATAATTTGTCCCTGCATGGCAGTAATTCTGATTTCTGTCTTGTTGATCTCTGTGCCCTTGAATGTATCACTAATGTGCATTCAGTGATTTGGCAAGAACAGAGAAAGCTTCTTTCCTAAGCTGCAGGACTGCTTTGGGTCCTAGTGAGAGAACTGCATTACCACTGTAAAAATTCTTTATTGCATTAATTTTCAGTCCAAATTCTTTGGATTCAGCCCAGTGGATTCATGTCACAAAGATCATTTTCAACTTTTTGCATGATAGCTTACATGCTATACTTGTCAGAAGAGATAATTTTTTGATGGTATCTGGCTTAAGTATCTTTCACCTCTTAGAATAAAAAAGTGGATTGCAATAGCTCTGCTTCAAGTACGGCACTTCATGTCCTTTTAGGGACTTGCAAAGAACACGTGAATTTCTGCAGTTTCAGAATCTTGCAAAAGCTCCCATGGGATGTCCAATTTGCAAAGATTCTGTTCTGTGAAAGAAAGGTTTCCTATCCCCAAGCTTTTGCTTGCCTGCAAGGGCACTAACCTTGGAAAGGAGTGGAATTTGATCAGTATCAACTGCGTGTCTCAATCCCCACGGCCATGTTACCTTATCAGTCCTGCAGAACCTGTTGCCTCTGCTAATCGCAGGAGTGCCTGCTAATTGTGCTTATTCCTGCAGGTAGCAGAGTCCATGCAAATAATATCTGCCTTCCTTTGAGGTGACTGCTGAAGCTTGATTTTCTCACAGTGATTTTTACTAGCCTGAAGCACAGAACAGAAGCTGGTACAGTGACCTTCAAGGCAGGTTGGGGAGAAAGCCCTAACTCATCCACAGCAGATTCATCATCTAGAACCTGACAGGGACAAGGTTCTTAATGCCCATCTTCTTTGCACATATGTGTGTCTGTACATCCATCACTTCACCACTTCTTGTCCTTAGAGATACTTTTTATTTTTGTCTGAAAATATGTTCTGCTGTACATGATTTACACTTCTCAGACATCTCCTGGAAGCTTCTTCTCTGCCAGAGTAATTGCTGCATTGCTTTCTTGACAAAGTATTGATCACAAGTTATTTCACTCTAAAGCTGTTGTGACATTTTGATGATCAGTAAGTGCTGTATCAGCTTCATTCAAATTTCTGGAAATGCCAAGAACTGGAACATGCTGGCAAATCCAGGCAGCTCTCAGAATACTATGCCTTTAATAAATATCCTGGAAGGGACAGTTTTGTAGCACTGGATCTCCTGAAGCCGGTGAAATACATATGTTTTCTTTCCCTCTTCGGAAAAGTTTCCACTGGCTCGTCATTCTTTAGGCCCTTATATTTACAATGAGAGTTGCCAGTTTATAATGAACTGCTCTTTGTTCCTCCCCTAGATTCTCATCAGCATCTAAATAAACAAAATGAAAAACAAATAGCAAAAACAAATGCACAAACAGAATGAAAAATTGTCTCAAAATGGTAGCATTCCTATTAACATAGAAAAATTAACATTAGAAAAAGGACTCTATCGACTGACACACTGAGATAATCCTCTAAGATTTCTCCAGGTATCAATTCTCCTCTGGTTCAGGAATGGTATATTATCTTATTAACCAGCTCCTGAGAACAAGACCATAATTAGGATAATCTTTACACACCCCATGTCTATAAAATAAATAGTAGCACTTCAACCACACTGTATTTGTTTCAGGGGGAAAAAAAGAAGGCATTTTCTCATTGCTGGCGCCACAACGAATATACATTTAGCAATTTTTTTCATACTAATGAAGCAACCGTTCTATTTAGCAGTACTAAACTTAACAGTGGTCATACATCTTCTGACTAGCCTTGCAAAGTGTCAGGGAATGAGTGTTTTATTTGGACTTCTGTCTCTGGAATAGCAGTATTTTTGATCTTCCAGTGGTGTGCAAGCCTATGTATCATTTCTTAATGAGGGAGTATGAGAGGGCCATACTGTGATCAAATCATTCGTGTCTTCTACTCTGCGGGTCAGGAAACTAATAATCCCTGATGACTTTCCTCTTCAGTCATTGCACCACAACTGAGCCTTAATTTGTATCTGACTGAAGCCTCTCAGGGAATCCTTTCATGGCCTTTTTCTTTTCCTGAAGAATTGCCAAGTTTTTCTGAAGTGCCCCCAGAAACACAAAGCAGAATGAGCTCACTGAGCATCTGCTTTACCCAAGTGACTGTCCTGGCAAACCTTTGCTCAGCACCAGGACTTCCCATCCTCCCACCTCACCTGCCTCTGCCAAGTTTTTTTTAACTTGAGTTTGTAAATTTAGTCTAATTAAATATTTTTTTATTAATTAATCTCCGAAAGAGAGGGTTTTAGCCTGGATCATTGTTCCCATGAGTTTACATTTGCACATGTGTAGGAGGGGTTAATTTGTGTTTGGTTGGAAGCAATAGAGATGGAGAGATGGGAAAAAGGAATTGCTTAGGTTCACCCTCCCCTGCCAAGACTACTGATGGGTGAAACCAGATGCTCTGTAGTGAGCTGCCTATTTCCATTTACTCTTTCTGGTCTTCTCTCCTTGTACTTTTGTTGCCAAGTCTTTTGCCCCATGTGTTTATGCGATGATCAAAGTTAGTCAGAATTGCACTGCACCAAACAATAATTGAAACTTTATTGCCCTAAAGAAATGTTTTGATTTCAAAGCATCTTCTATTGACTTCAATTCAGAGAAAAAAAATCCAATAAAATAACTTCTGCAACAGAAAAGTTTTTGCTTTTCAAAGACCTCTCAAATTCTTACTGAGGAAATTGTGAAAAATAATAAACAAATCCTTGGGTTAAGTGCAGAAAATTACCTGATGATTAAAGATAAATTGCCCAAAGATTAAGCAAATTAAACAAGTATACTCTGTTCAAGATCAGGCTTTGAAAGACAGTTATTGTGATCAGATTCACAAACAAAATGATTGAGTTTATTCCTTTGGCTCTCTAGAAAGAGAACCTTTCAAATTATTTTTATTCACTAAGGCAAAACAAAATCTGTACTTACATCCCATCTTCCTGTGTTATTTATATGTACATTATATAATACACGTGTGTGTGTGTATAATATGCTTCTGTTTGTATTAATTATGACTAAGATTAACAAAACTCAGATTATGTTTCCAAAATAATTTAATTTCACTTATTTAATAATTCTTAATTTTATTTAATTTCACTTGTTTTTATTGGGGAAGGGTAAACAATTTCTAACAAGGAGCTAATAAATATTCTTTCTGTTCAGGAGTTCTGTGTGAACAAAGCCTAATTCTTCCCAGTGTAATTGCCATTCATAATTATTTCCTCAATAATTCATGCAAATAATTTGCAGCCTGATTCATTCTTAAGCAAGTTCATTGAGCCCATTTGAATTCTGAGCTATAGTGGTCAGAATGATCATTCTATGTTTCTATCCTTGATGTCAGAGGCAATTGAACCAAACTTTTCACTCAGTGTAAGTGCTCTTCTAAATTGGGATGGATTTGTGTGTGTGATTTAGTGCTGTTCAGTGATGGAAACAAATTGACTGCAACTCCTTTGATCAATTATCTGGTGCAGCCCCAAACTTTTGATGACTAAGTTCTTGAATTCAATAGTCAGTCTGAAACAAGTTGTGCTGTTAATCATCCTGACTGTAAGTGTGCTGAAAGATTGCTAAAAGGCAAACCAATGTTTTAAAAATCAAAGGAATCTTTTGAAAGGTTGTTTTAGTCTGCTCTTGATAACATTATTGGGGGGGGGGGGNGAGAGAGCACCCTTCCTTTGTTGATTTCAATCTCAAAAATTTCAGTGACAAATCTGCTTAAATACGACAGAAGAGAAATTTTAATTCATTTCTACCTGAAACAACAATTTAGGTACATTCTTTCAGAACACAGAGTTTTGAGGTGGTTTTGTATTAGTTTTCTTGAGTTTGTTTTTTTTTCCTTAATGCTTCCTATTTGCCAAGCTCCAATTTCTTACTAATACCCTTACTGCAAATCTCTCTCAATTTATTGGCAGATAAGATGATAAATAAACTGCTTTAACTCTGATATTGCTCAGCTGGGCTTTGACCAAGTTAGAAGTGGTGTAACATGAAGGAACGAGTCCCAGTGGAAAGATGCAACTGCTTCTCACAATGGGGGTGCTGGTAGCAACATCTGGACATAGAGACACATTAGGATGACCCAACACTTACAGCTGCTGCAGAAGAGCATTCAATGATGGATGATGTTTGTGACAGCTTCCTACCCACCCCCAAAAAGGCAAGGGAATTCTTTATGTTTTGCAGTCTAACACATGAGACAAAAACTCTGGCAAGTGGTTGCTCACTGCCATGCTGTTTTGAGCAATTTGGGAGCCAGAATGGCACTTCAGAGGTTGAGACCTCTTTCAAATCACCGGAGCCCCCTTCTTGGAGCGGGACTCTGAAAACCTGTGCTGAAACACAGGGAGAAGAGCAGCATCTGCATGGCTGGCAAAGGAGAGCACCAAAACCTCGCCTGCCAGGTTACTGCAGTCCTGCCTGGCAGACTGAGGAGAGACAGTGTTCATTACTTCCAGGATCCTTCTTCTAGTGCCCAAAAAAGACATGATCAAGAAATCCTTCATGTTGATTTTAAGACCTGACAGAAATTATGGAATCTGTTAGGTTGCTGAAGCACTACATACCCAACTCCTGCTGGCAGCAAGGCTGAGCATGTGTTCCCTGTTAGCACACACACAAAATGCACACAGACACCTTGGTACAACCTGCCCCTGAAGGCTAGGGTAACCCAGACCCAGGTTCTGATTAATAGATTCCTTGGGGAGGATTAGACTGAAACGACACAGAATGATCAGTGTTTGTAAATATATATATATATATATATGTATATATGTTTTTATGTTTATATATATATATTTATGGTTTATTTTAGAACAATTTGGTTGCAATGGAAAGCAGATATGCAGCCATTTTGGTTATTATTATCTATACTAATATGGCAATATTGAAGCATAAGAATACCACTCACTTAAGAAAATGTATAAGGGAAAAGGAAGGAAGGAAGGAAGGAAAGAAGGAAGGAAGGAATGGTGCGGAAGGAAGGAAGGAAGGAAGGATAAGAGTAAGAGAACATATCACCCATGGATCTGTGACAAGTCTTGGTTGTTGCAGTTTAGATGTCCCATGGTCACCATCTTGATCCATCAGGAGTTGTTGGGGAAAAGAGTCATGTCCCTGTTTGTTTCATTTCCATGTCCCAGTTTATATGCTTTTTCAGTAAACCTTTTAAAACTGATGCACATTTTGAATAAATGTGCTAAATTTGACATTTTCTCTCATCAATAGCCACCTGAGTGCTTCTGTGGTCAGAGCTGTCCCACACTGACAGGACAGAGCTGATGGAATTTAAATCCACAGCTAGCAATTATTTTCTTGTTCTGGTTCTTTGATTACTATTTTTAATCTTGTCAACAGTATAAATCCTTGCTCAGAGGATACTTGCTGTGAGAATAAACGCAGAGAAAAGGTTTAGATAATCATCCTTAAAAAATGAAAACTATGGCAAGGACCACAAGCAGAGAAGAGCACATGTAACAGATATCTACAGCATTTAATTCTCATTTTAGTAAAAGCTGATGTCTGGAAACTTCAGAGGAAGTGAAAGGATTCCAGCTGAGGTCTTTACCAAGTGGAGGTTGATCTTGAGCACCTATATTTCACCTAACATTGAAAACATGTTCTCCAGGGTTGGATTCAGAGACACACTCTTGGCTCTCTGGTAGCACCTGTATGTGGCTCTGGGATCAAACTGGATACATGGAGTTTCTATTATTTTCCTTAGCCGTCTGCCTGCAAAACGTGTGCTCCCAATCAATGCTGTATTGCCCCACTCCATTCTTACAGATCTGTCTGCTATTAGAACTTCTGTTTCTGCCTGATGCAATTCAACAAAATCCCACTCCAAAGAGCTAATCAAGCTGCATAAAAAGGAATCTATTCAACAGCATCAGATACCCCAAGTGAGCCTCTTCTGTAGATTTCTGTTTGCACTTCTAACAGAGCATCTTTAACAGAGGGCTGGATACTGCCTTTCATGTTGTCATTCAAAGAACATTTCCAGAAAAAGCAGAGATGAGCTAAACAAATAGCGTGTCAAGGGAAACAAAAACCCCACAACAATACTGTTTAAGTATTTACTACTTGGTAAGCTAGAGCCCTGTGTTTTAAAACAAACTGATCCTCAGTGTCCTTTGACTGTTGCAATGCAAATTTGCAGATGAGTTTAGTGGGTTGGAGAGCACCATGTGTAAAGTATGAGGTCTGAGGATTCATTATTCTGGTGAATTGCAAATCCACTTGGGATTTGCCTGAGCTCTACAAACTCTCCAGGAAATCTTTGTTTTCCTGTTATGTATGTGCAGCTGATGGCCAGGCTTACAGAATACTGGAAGGGAAGGTCTTGAAATCTTCCCTGCTGTACTGCAAAAGAGCTGAGGAAGGACTTCATGACTTGTCCACTGATAGGGATCCCAGGTGCTTGGTGACCACCAGCTGCCTGATTTGCTCTGATTTTGGAAGCAAAAACAGAGCCTTCTGCATTGTCCAGAATCTTACTGATGTCCAGATGGAGATCAGTGATGAGTGGTGTCCCTCAGGGGTCAGCCCTGGGACCAGTACTGTTTAATGCCTTCACAGATGACATAGAGATTGGAATCAAGTTCACCCTCACCAAGTTTGTGGATGGTACCAAGCTGAGTGGTGCAGCTGACACACCTGAAGGATGGAATGCCATCCAGAGGGACCTGGGCAAGCTTGGGAAGTGGCCCCATGGGAACCTCATGAGGTTCAAGAAGGCCAAGTGCAAGGTTCTGCCCCTCGGTCAGGGCAACCCTCAATATCAGTACAGGCTGTGAGATGAGGGCTTGAGAAAGACCCTCCCAAGAAGGACCTGGGGCTGCTGGTGGGTAAAAAACTAGACATGACCTGACAGAGTGCACCCCCAGCCCATAATGCCTGCCATATCCAGGGCTACATCAAAAGAGGCATGACCAGCAAGTCAAGGGAGGTGATTTTCCCCTTCCACTGAGTGTCCCCCTCTACGCTGCTCTCATGAGACCCCACAGGAATTACTGCATCCAGCTCTAGAGACCTCAGCACAGGAAAGACATGGACATGTTGGAGGGGATCCAGAGGAGGGACACAAAAACGCACATCTCCTGTGAAGCCAGGCTGAGAGAATTGGGGCTGTTCAGCCTGGAGAACAGACAACTCTGCAGCCTTCCAGTACCTAAAGAGGCTGTGAGAAAGATGGGGACAGATATTTTAGCAGGGCCTGTTGCAACTGCACAAGGGGTAAAGGTTTTAAGCCAGAAGAGATTAGATTTAGACTAGGTATAAGGAATAAATTTTTCGCAAGAAAGGTGGTGGAACACTGGAACAAGTTGCACACAAAGCTGGGGAATGCTCCACCCCTGGAAACACTCAAGGCCAGGCTGGATGGAGCTCTGAGCAAGCTGATCTAGTTGAAGATGTCACTGGTCATTGTAAGGGGTTTGGAATTATATTACCTTTAAAGGTCCCTTACAACCCAAACTATTCTATGATTTTACAGCTGGCTCTGGCTACACAAGCGCCAGCTGTAGCAGTCGCCTTTCTCATGGATCCAAGGGAAGGAAATAAACCAAAGACCAAATCAGCAGAGGTGGTCACATGCTTAATGTGGTCAATGCCACATGGCTATTTTTAAAGGTGTTTATGTACCTAATACTGCTGAAACACTGAAAACCTTTTCAAGGGCTCACAGGACTCTGCCTTGGGCATTGCATTATTTGGAGCTGTGCAGCTGCGCTATGACAGTTTGGTGGATTCTAATCTCAAAGTGTGAAGGCATCCTCAAGCCAAGGCAAATTCCCAGTAGGCACCCTGGGAATCCCACCAATGCCCACTTGAAGTATCTGCATTTTGTGCAGACTATCAGATGGTCAATGCCTGGTAGGAGACCCTTGTAACTTTCTGTTTGGGATGAATTTCAACTTGCCATCTCCAGACAATCTCACAGATCTCACTCTCGCTTCTGGCCATTTGCTTTCTTCTCTTCCTCTCTGCTGTTAAGACACAGAATGAAATTAATGTTTTCTGGCAGTGTCTTGAACCAGAGGGAACATTTTCATTAAACCCAGAATTTAAAATTGTATTATACGCACTGAAATACTGAAAAGTCAGGTTTTTAAGTCCAGGAGATTTATAAGGTTTTAAGAGTCTTTCACCGACTCTTCATGCTCCTGGAGAAAAGCTTTTAAAATCAACCAGAGAAATATAATTTCTGGGTATATTTATGCACATATATATGTGTGGTTTTGAGTTCTGCCCACGTCTCTAGTTATTCTCAGGAATGCTGGGTATAATCCAGCTGGGTTTTCTTTTTCAGCACTTCCAATCAAACAGAATACAGAATAGATGTGGCCTTAAGCTATTGTCGATTAGAACACTTGCCAAACTAGTATAAGACTTTAGCAAAATCTCTGTCTGATGGATTTCTCACTGTGCTCTGAAGTGTTTCTGTATCTCTTTTCCCCCCTCTTTTTAGGAGTTACAGAGTCACAGTCCCTCTCTAACTGCTAAAAATTCTCCTTCCTTCTCTCCGCTTCTCTTGGTTCTGTGAGCTATCAATCAGCAATGAGGAAACACAGTCATAAACATTAGAGATGACAAAAGCCAGGTGATTATTGCTGCTCAGAAACCAAAATTTGTTTTCCTAAAAAGCGACATTTTGGATACTGCTTAATTGCATCTGAAAAATAAATTGCTGTTGATACTGAATGCTTTGATAAAGAGAAAATTACTCCTCCATGTGCACTACTGGTCTGGTTCACTGACCCTATTGAAATGTTGTTCTTCACTTCTCCTGAAACTCTGCTTTCTAATTTTCTGTGTTAATAATCCTCTGAACATTCTGATATACAACCGTAAGTACTTAACAGAGAAACAGTCACTCACTGGGAACTGTTTTTCTTTTTTCTTTTGTATCTGGGAGACACTAAACCTCAAATGAAGGAATACTTCCTACTAAAAAGCAAAAGACTTTGTGCTTGAAAAAGAAAATATGCCACTCAAGATCTTTGTTTTATCCTTTACTTTGTCCATGAAGTGAACATCTGGGCATCTTTCTGAGTCACATGCAGCTGTCTGTGGGAGGCCTAAAACGACAACATAAAATACCTCACTCAAAACAGATTCTTCAGCTATACTTTCTTGGTTTCTCATTCACTTTCATTTCACAAAAAAACCCTTTGAACTGAAAATTTAGTTTCTCATATCTGTGTTCCATAAAAGATGAATATCTTACGTGAAATGACAGAAAGAACCAGGGCACTAAATTATTCAGAGACTTGCTGAGGAGATACGGGACTTATCATAATGAAGGTTAAATCCCTGTCCAGGTTGGTATTTGCTGAAAATTGCTTCTGTCTCTTCCAGCAGCTGAGGTGAGATGTGCTGGTACTCTCAGTGCAGAGCCTTTGTCTCCAGTTCTTGATCACATATGTCTGCTCTGTGCAGCTATACAGAGTCTTGTGGTACC
Source organism: Origma solitaria (assembly GCA_013397895.1). Lineage (NCBI taxonomy): Eukaryota > Metazoa > Chordata > Aves > Passeriformes > Acanthizidae > Origma > Origma solitaria. The sequence continues at coordinate 1,417,055 of VZRL01004528.1, read as the reverse complement.
TGCGGCAGTCTGAAATGAAGTTTTCTGAGCATCAGCAAGTGTTGAGCACAGGCATGGGTTTGTCCCAGTGCTTGCAGGCACATCAGGACTCCTCCAGCACCCGAGGTACCTTCAAGGAAGGTGGCTGCTCAGCATAGGAGCATTTCAGTGCGATGTCCACGCCTGTGGCTGGAAGAACAGAGGGCAGTGCCCAGCTGGAGTTTGCACAGGAAGCTTGCACGAGTGCCCGGAGGTGATTCCAGCAGTCAAAGCTGTTTCAGTAGCGAGGCAGGTCGGCATTGCAGCTCCCCACGTTGTGTCTGCCCCCCATGCAGTGAGTGTCTTTCCCATGAAGTTGGTAAAATGTGCTTACAAATAACACACAGAGCTAAAAAGCAGACATTAAAATTCTTGAGAAACAGAGAAGAAATTCTACCTTCTGTGGTTTTGCTTTGCTTTACTGGTGAAGTATGGATAAAAATTACATAGACTGCTTTCCGGGAATGAGGTTCAGTGATCTCCTGGAGGAAAGAGAGTGCAAATGGAGGGTTTGCAGGGACAGTGGTGTCTTCTCCATAGGAGCACTACTCCCTCACCATCACCATAACTGAACCTTTGAGGAGAAGTAGTGAACCTCAGTGTAATATTTGCTCCACAATTTTTGCCTGTAACTCCATTGTATTCTAACCCTGCTGACATAACGTCAGTGAGGTTTTACCCATTCTAATTTTGTTATGGTTGTCTAAGAACCTCTCGTTCAACAGAATTCTGCACTGGCATTTACTACAAGATGCCATTTTGGTGTCATAGGAAAGGGAGTCTGGAAGTGTGGACTCTGGCTCACAAAGCTTCTTGGTTTCACATGGGAGGGAAACGGCTGGGGTCATCTGCTACCTCTTCCAGCTTGTGAATTTAACTAGGGGAAGCTCTTATTTGTTCCATGTAGGCCCACAAATAGAAAAGTAGGGCAATGCCTGCTGTTTTTAAGCGCGGAGTCTTGTGGAAAGCATGGCCAGTGGGTGGAGCTGGCAGGATCGCTTATTTGTGGGGGTTCTAGGACTCACCATCCATGTCTACACTACCAAGTGGAAGAGAGCCAGGGAAGTCTTGAGGCCAAGTAGCATCAGCTGGGTCATGCCTACGTGGCTTAGAGCTCACCACAGTGCAAAGCAGAGCAGAACAGAGTTGGTTATATCTACAAGCATTTGGCTTGAAGCATCTCCTACGGTCCTATGCAATGTCTTGTGGCTTTAATACATGACTACACACTTCTGCACACTTTTTTTCAGTTCAAAGTACATTATCTTGGTGTTGTAGGTCACCAGAATACTGTTTCTATGGCCTGAAACGGAGGACATGTGTTGCATACCTTTGCACGGGACAGAAGGACAAACAAGAGTGCTTGAGTGAGTATAGGCAGCTGGGATGGCAGCAGAGGAATGTGTGGGGCACAAGGAGCCAAACCTTCTGCAGTCCCATCCATAATGTCTTTGGGCTCTTGCTGGAGTGAAGTATACCCCTATTTTACCCAGGAGACAGTGGAGAGGCCCAAAGCCCAGCAGGAAATAAACTATTACTTAAACACTGTGGCCAGCTGATGTGTGCTGCTTGAGCTTTGTTCCTGGTTTGTTCTAATTAGCAGTGTTAATATAATTATTGCCTCTTGATTTTCAGGTCTCCTGTGAGCTCCCAGTGATCCACAGAATTTATGGGATTATCTGTCGCTCATCCTGCAAAGAGGCAACTACAGTCACACAGGGAATGACAGAAGGAAATTTCCTTTTGCCCTCTTCCTTCTGTGAGATTTACGTCAGGAGACCCAAGACCCCGTGACCATGCAGGAGCCTTTTGGCTCCCGAGTTTTTTTTTTTCTTGGTATGTAAGAATGTGGTATGTGATGTCTCACAACACAACAGCTTTTTCCACTGCCAGTGACACCCCTCCAGAGGTCCAGCCGATCATGGGGAGGATCAGCCTCCAAGCATTTGATGTGAAAAGAAAGTCAGCATTTGTTTCAGTTCTGCCCTATTTACCTGTAGGAGAACTGAAGCCTTAAGCCTAAAGCAGATTTTTAAACCAAGTCTGAGACACTAAAATAAAGGGTACCAGATCTGCAGATGTTTAGGGCATGGGAATCAGAAGAAGCTGTACCTCAGCAGCAGTGCTGAAAATAAGGCCATGTTAATGCAATAACTCTTCTTCTGGGCTTGTAATGTTTGGAAAATCAGGCTGTAGCATTAAACTTCCTTCTGCACTTCATTTTACAGTAATACTTAGTAATACCGAATTGGGATTCAGAATCCCAGTGAAAAGTGCCTGAGAGATGCTGTGTTCACTAATGGCTTCTTACACATTTACATGGAAAGGCCTTTAAGATTTCCCTAGAACCACTTTTCAGGTGCTTGCATCTTACAATCCACAACAAACTTTTATAAATCCAACTTTCTTGAACTGTAGATGCTCTAAGAGGTCAGATATTTTCCTTCTGTGAGAGAAGATATGTGGCTTCTTCTCCATCACGGCAGACTCCTACCTCCAGCAAGCTCTGCAAAGACAAAAGTGTTTAAAAGCACCTCAGATAGTTACTTTTCTTTTAGCATCTTAGTCCAATTAATTAACTTATTTTCTTATTTTCCTGTCACAATCTATTTTAAAATGAAATACAGTGAAGGGGAGATAAGCAGGATGTGTGACCAAAATTTCAGCTCTGCTTGTATTGGGTGAGGTTGTCAGTCTTCCAGGAAGTGCTGCCATTATGAGTAAGGATAGCAAAACTGGGATGAAATTTGGAGGCACTTTAATCAAATGGCTCCCTGCAGGCACAAACTTTGAAGAACAAATCTAGTCTTTTTAGCACAGCTCTTGCCACAGTTTCTGACCAAGCTTTTGTTCTTAGTTCTCTATTCTTATACCAGCATTCACCTTCTACTGGGTTCCCAGAGTAAGGTTCAAGTAGTCGCTATGGCACATACTTTTAAAAAGGCTTCTTTCTGAAGACCTCTCTAGGGAGAGAAAGTTCACTTTAAGGGAACAAACTGTGAGATGAGAATGTCAGTTTTAACCTTCAGAAATATTTGGTATTTTGTATTCAGACCATCACAGCAATAGTCACTGCAGTTCAGTGGTAGAACAGGAAACTGAGAACCTGAAGACCTCAACTCTTCAGGGTGAAAGCCATCGTAGTACAGGTATTGTTTCTGGGTTAGTTCCCCTCAGCAGGGATTCAGCGAGAATGCAAACACCATTTCCAAATAATGGATTTAAGGTGGAACAGAATTGTGATGAAAATACATCTTCTTTAATTATTACTGATGAGTATGTTAGGAGAGCTTGTAACAGAATTTAATAAAGGGAAGGCAAAAAGAGTTGTGAGTATCTTGAAGAGTTTCTTTCAAGTCATGTTTTTGAGGTGAATCATTATCTTTAAATTCACTTTGAATCTGAGCTTCACAAGTTTTATTATTCATCAATTTACTGCATCGGATTTTTTTGCAGAAAGATTATTTTTGTAAGTATCTCGACTCAAACTATAAAAGCCAATAGACAGCTTCACGATAAGCCTGTATTTTGCAGGTAAAAAACTCCAGTTGCAAAAGATCAGGTTTTACAACTGAGCCTGTTTGTGCAAGGAAGGATGGGTGCTCAGTGCCTCTGACCACAGGTTACTCCATGCCCCCAAAAACTCTCCTACTCCCCCAGACTGAGGGGCAGTGTGTGCAAAGCTGACCCCAGCAGACAAAGTTGTGGACTCCTCTACCCCAAAACCAGCCAGAGATTGTTTTCAGGACAGCTGCTGCGTTTGGCTTTCTGGTGGATACATTCTTCTCTCTCAACCTTGTTTACTTCTTTCTAGGCCTGAGATAATTGGACAATAGCATCACCTTCATCTCAGATTCCCTTAGGTGGCTTAACTCAGTCCTAAATTCCACTCAGGAGCCATATTCAGGGAGGGGTGGGCTTCGGTGGTCACAGCTTCTTTATACAGTTTTGCCAAAATGGGCAAAAGGTTCTTCATAACAATGTTTAAGCCACAAACCATAACATTTCAGTCTCTCACAGTAGGTTGGGAAAACGAAGACTGAGTCTGTTATTCCTTCAATTCTCAGCTGGGATACAAGCCAGAATTAATAGAGGTGCTACATGAATAAGGAAGAATTTTGTGTATCCTGTGTGCAATCTTAACATACTGGGTGCAATTCTGCTTTGATAAATGTAGTGCTATTATAAAATGCTATATTTATAAATGTAAGTGCTATCTTATTCCTGACAATGTAAATTAATTTTGTTGGTAGTAATTTGCTGAATATCAGTTAGAAGACACCCCAGGTTTCTAAACTAAAGTACCTATTGTAACTTTACTTGGTCAATAGCAAACATCTCACTGAATAATTCAAGTTTGAAAGGATTTGGGTTCTCCTGAAGGCAAGAGAAACAGTAGGAGCTCAGATGCTTGCAACGCAGACTGCCTGTTCAGGGATCTAACTCCTGACATCCATTTTTAAGATCATTGGCTTATACAATGAATGCTTTGCAAAGTTGCCTCTCTTCTAGGGAAGACACAGAGGATGAAAGGGAAAATATCACAACATTGGAAGGACAGCTTCTTACATCTCTGGATTTGTCTGCAGGAGGAGGGAGAGGGAGTAGAATAGTCTCCTTTCACATCGCTGTGGCGTAAATCTGCCTAACCCTCATCTTTGCTAAGAGCCACAGTAGGAAGGAGAAGCTGCAGGTATTTCATGTGCACTTGCAAGGGGATTTCAGCTGGGCTTAGTCTTATAAACTGAACATTTGCCCGAGTGGTCCATTTAACCCGGCAGCTGCTCTCTCGCAGAGCTGGGTACCAGGTGCTTCAGAGATTGGTGCCACAGCTGGGGTTTCTTCTACCCCGTGACAGCTTCTCCTTGTTATCTGTCAATCAGTTACTGAATTAGAGAAAATATTAGTGAGGATCACTTTGGGAATGACTGTTTATTTCTAACTACAGATGTTCTTCTAGTCCACATAGATGAGACCTTGGCCTCTCTTAGACCTTGGCCTCTCTTGTCTTCTGTTTCAATGAATTTCACATGTTAATTACTCAGTGTTCCTAAGCTGGAAATATAAAAAAATTATGTTGCATTTTCTTGGAAAAAGTTCTTCAAAGGCCTTTACTCAGTTCTTCAAAGGCCTTTACTCAGCTCTTCAGGCATACTCTGAAAAATGCATACCAGTGTGAAAGGTCATGTCTTTTGAGCTATCTCTTGGAAGTGAAAAAAACCAAACCAAAAACAACAGAAAAACCTGACGAAATACACAACCCTAACAAACCCACCACAACAGAAATATAACTCCCATTGACTATGGGTTTGAATCCAAACTGCAAAGCTGAATCCTGCAAACTGTGTGAGACAGGCTGGAACCCAAATGCTAATCCTAGTTTGGCTTCTGGTCAGGTGCACCAAGTCAGAAATACAGATCCATGCTTGTCAAGGAAAGGCTGATGAAGCCAAATGGAATCAATGAACCTCATGACGGAGGGTTTGCAAGCTGAAGAGAGGGGATGGGCACACAGGGGGGCTCAGCCCAGAATCCAGCTCTCTTCCAGAATTTCTGAATCCTTGAAACCAAGCTTGCAAGTATTCAATCTTTTTAAGAACCAAACTTGGAAGCTCCTAATACGGTGATTCATTTTACAAAATTCTGCTCCTGGAGTGTTGATGCCACTGCTTTCATTTCTGGTCTGTAGGATTTCACATAGTGACAGTAAAACCAGGGATTCTGCTAATGAAATTTCTTGCAATTTTCTTCACCTAAGTTTAGCAAAAAAAGGATTTGATAAACTTGTAAATTTTGTACAGAGAAATATTAAGAAACAAAGGTTTTTTTCTCCTGCTCTTATGCTTCTTTTTTCCCCACACATTTTTATGCTTCTAAATCTTTTGTTCCATTTTCTTTCTCTATACAGGCATTAACTATGTGATCATTAACTATGCCTTTGTAATGCATATGTATCACAATTCTAGATCTAGTAAAAATCCCCAAAATCAGAAAAGGAAAAAAACAAAACAAAAAAAAACCCCACTCATCAGTTAAAACAAAAGGAAAAATTCTGATTTACAATCTACTTCTACAGAAAGCCTCATTCCTCCTATATGTGCAAACAATTATTCAAATAACTTGTTGACAGTTGATGAAATTATTTCTAATTATTCTTGATTAGAGTCCTGGAATTATGTGATTACATCTAAATGTATGCATCATAAATGTAGGAGGTACAGCCTAGAGAAGGAAGAATCACCATTTTATTTTTCAATTTATTCGTTTTTACTAGCTAAAAGGACTCAGGAAGTTTAGTTTTCTTGATGCTAAACAGAGGCTCACTGAACTCATCTTTATTACATTTCTTTTGGTAAGTTAAATAGTAGAACCTCTTCAGTTATGGAGGCAAAACTCACAGTGTTTTTTAATATTTAGGAAGGCTAAAAACACTTTAGAGTTGTGTGATTGACATGCAAGTAATGTCAGTGTGTACATATTCTTTCAACAAAATCAAGTCTGTAGTGCTAAGGTAAGCAGGTTGTTCCTAGGAGACTACAACCATTGGAGAAGCAGCAGTTAATTCAAAGTTAATTCATTAATTTCTCTCATTATACAAATTTAAACTTCATGTTTCCTTCTGCTGTGAATTCCTCTGTGTTCTTGTGATTGTTTAGCATTTTACAATTACACTATTGCTTTGAAGGTTTTAAAATGTATCAGGTAAGCATCTGAACTTGATTTTTCTTCAGTTTTACATCTTTATTAAAAGCCATGACAAAGCTACTGGATCGGATTCTGCTACAGCAGAGTGGTGTAGGCTAGGATTAATTGCTGATGGCAAATCATTCTGCAACCAAAGTACAAAATTTATTGTAAAGGTCTTTGGTTAAGACCATTTTTATTGAAAATGTGCATTGATTTTAAGGGTGTTGTGTCTACGATTGTATCCTCTTCCACGAGGGAATGCTACATCTACACAGATCTAAACATCTACATAGATCCCATCCGCCAGCAGCTTGCACTATAGGATAAATTTCCATGAAAGCAAGCAGAAGCTCACTGCCAATTCAAGTCAAGACTGGAAGCATCTCACAACAAATTACTGTTGCAGAAAAATCCTACTGGCTAGATGAGCTTCAATTAATACTTAAATGACAAATATATTTCTGTTTACTAATTTATTATGAGTTAACGAAAGAAATCACTGTGTGCTTTTACAAACATGTAATCACATTTTAATTTACATCCACTTTTATTGTGAGCATGTCAGGCTGCACTAGGGAAGCCCTTCAGAAAAGAGGTGAAAATAAGGTGAGACCTACTGAAACTCCTCTTGCATTCTCTTTCCTCCAGAAGCCTTTCCAAAGTATACAACTGCCCCATTGCAAAAGCTCATCTGTCTAAACAGAATCCATTAAGTCAAAGTATAATGTTTGTTTGGAGATGGATAGCAGCACTACACAAGCTCTGATGCAAGAGGATCAGCAAATGAACAGCAAGGAAAATTTCAACGTGCTAGAAAATATTGGCATGACCTCTGCTGGCAGAGGGAAGTTCTCAATAGATTTTAATGCTCAGAGTAATGAAACCTCAGCTGAAAAGCACCCTCTGCAAAGAGGCTTCTCACTTACTCATGCTAACCAAGCAGACAAAACATCTATTCCTGAAATCTCTGATCCTCTTAAAGTTGCTGAAGAACCTCAGGCACAGATTTTAAAACCTGATCTGAGAGACAGACTGGTTGCTGTCATGCCAAAGGCATCACCTAAGGTCGATGTTCTTCTTCTCTATCTCTGAAATGGCTTGTCCCTCATGCCTGCCAGGATGGATTGCAGAGACTGCAGCTGTACCGAGTCCCTTACAGCAGACATGAAAACAGGACCTTATTCTCCTCTTCCTCCTTGGCAGCTGCACCCTGCACCTCGTGGTCAACAGCCAGAGCAGCGCACTCCTCTGCAAGGGTGTGAAGGTACCCAAAGGTGCTTGTGCACACCTTCCGCCACACATTTCCCAGTTGTGAGCCAGCTCAAGGGATTCAATAACGCTGCCACATAACCTGCAAAGAAGAGGTTTGTATCATCATATCTTTATCATCTGTGCAGACAAGCTAGGGCTGTCTGTGACCTTGCTCTTGGTGCATTAAACAAGCACTTCCATTACAGTCATTCTGCTGCTTCCAATTCAATTCACTGCTTGCGCATAAATTTTTCAGGACTAATTACATCTAATCATGTGTGACTTAGACACGTGAGCAAAATAAAAGTTCAGCGTCAAGGCATGAGATGAATGAGAATTTGGTTGGCAAGGTGTCATGGCTTAACCCTGGCAGGCAGCTAAATGTCACAAAGCCACTCACTCACTCCCACCTTCATTGGGATTGGGGAGTAAATTAGGAGGGTAAGAGTGAAAAATCTCAGTTCAAGATAAAGGTGGTTTAATAGTTAAAAACCTAACAAACCAGCAAACCAAACAACCAACCAAAGCTACAAAAAAACTAAAACATACCCCCCATCCCCAAATAAGTCCCAACAACCCAACAAAAAAAGGTGGAGAAAACAATACTAAACTAAGAAAATAAAATGATGCAAAAAAAAAAAAAAAAAATCCCGGTTGTTCACCACCAACCAACTGCTGCTCAGCTAGATCCCAAGAAATGGAGAAATGGCAGCCCTGAACAGCCTCCCTCATGCCCTGTTTTACTGCTGAGCATGACACCGTATGGTTTAGAATATCCCTTTGGTCAGTTGGGGTCAGCTGCTCCAGCTGTTTCCCCTCTCAACTCTTGTGCACCCCCAGCCCACTCACTGGCAGGGCAGTGTGGGAAACAGAAAAGACCTTTACACTGTGTAAGCACCGCTCAGTGATAACTAAAGCATTGGTATGTCATCAACCCTGTTTGCATCACAAATTCAAAACACGGTATCTACAAATGAAAATAACTCTATCCCAGCTAAAGGCAGTACGCAAGGACAACGTGTGTCACACCATGAGCTGTGAGCTAAGAAAAAAATAAAACTTAGCAATCCCAAAGAGACTGAGTAAAGCTCAGACCGTCAGCACAGAAGAAGTATAACATGCAGGACTTAGTTTTAATTCAAAAGCTAGTTGTGAGAGAGGAGATTCTCTTCATCTTTGTTTCCAGCCAAGGAGAGGACAGGATGCAAGGGACCATGGCAGGATGGAACTGCCTCGCTTCATGAGGGAGAGCAGCAAGATAAGATGGCCTTTGAGGAAGCAGATTTTGATCGACTCAGGCGACTGGTAGTAAGATCTCATGGGAGGCAATTAAACTGAAAATTGAATAGATGGCTTTTTCTTTAAGGAAATGCTCTTAAAAACAAAACTGCCATCTGTCCCAGAGAGTAGGAGGCATGACAAGTTTGGGAAGAGGTGAGTGTGGCTGATTACTGAGTTCTTTATTGACCCAGGCTCAGGGGGTACATAGAAAAATAAGAGAGAAAAGATTGCTGAGTGCAACTCTAAACCAGGGAAATCAGGAAGAGAAAGGCATGAAATGAGATCCCTGTGTCTCTGGTCATAGCAGAATTTCTTGTTAGCTTCTGTAGGACCACCAATCATATGGAAACAGAGAGAAAATGTGTAATCCCTTATCAGTAGAGGGGGAAAGCTATTAATAGACTGTACTTAATGCCTTTTGCTTGCAACTGTTAAATTATTTTTTTGCTTCCCTTAGTAAAAAGGTTAACTGCGATCAATTGACTGATCATTTCATACCCATGACAAAGGGACAAGATGCACCTCAGGGTGTATCGCAGCTGCAGCAAAGGCAGAGTTCTGTGAAGCTGTGAAGTGTATGAGCTCCTGGGAGGATGGGAAAGGCAGGAACGCTGCTGAGCCTGTGTGAGACGTCAGGGAAGAGCCAGGCAAATCCCAGCCTTCAGGTGTCAGAAAGATCCTGCAACAAAAAAGCTTTCAGGAAGCACTTAGAAGAATGCCAGGTGTATCAACTGCCATGGGTTTACTGAGTTTACTTAGGAATAAATGTCCCAAGACAGCTTGGTAGAAGACAGGTTGAGCTACAGTGACCCCTTAATATGAGGCAGGAATGACAGGGTTTTGAAAAGTAAAGCAGACATATACCAGCCCTCAACAGGAAAATAGCCTACCAACAAGGAAAAGAGCTGTCTGCTTCTCTCAGCTGTGATCAGTTCTGGATTTCTGTGACTAATTTTTGGTGTTGAAAAGACCAAATAAAATGATTGGAGAATGGGAGAAAATATGGTTTATGAGGAAAGATGAAATGGATTGGGGTTATTTAGTCTGCAGAGAGGAGGCTGGTGTGTGAGTATGAGACCAAAGGTAGGTGATTGCAGAAGGAAAAGAAGCTGTTCTCTGCCTGGTGTGGACTCGTGAGAACTCATGGGCTTGCCCTGCTGCTGGGAAGCTGAGAGCTGTCAGGAGGTTTACAGGCTGGAGGATCCTGTCCACTGTCCTGTCCATCTTTCAGCTGTGTCCCCCAATTCTCTGCAAGAACAGCATTCCGAAGGACTTGGTGGCCAAACAGCTCCATGGAAAGAGTATGGGTGGTTTTGGGTGGGCTGGACAAGACAAAATAGCACTTCACTTGAGGACAAGCTGTGTTCAGTGACTTTGGTGACAAGCTGAAAAGTCTTGCAGGGTTTTTTGGTACAGCTCCTTAGAAACATTAGCAGACACCAATGTCACTGAGGCAATGCAACACAAGCAACCAGCCCCCCAGCTCTAGCCAAGGACCCTGCCCCCCACAGCTCCTCTGCCTGGCACAGGCGGATGGAGCTGAGATGCTACTGAAGTCCCCAGAGCTTTGCAGATTTTGTCCCAATTGCAGCAGTGACTCCGAGCAGCTTCCAAATAAAAAACACACTTGCATAATTCTCTCTAAAGACCTTGCCACTGCTTTTCTTGTTTGTCATGAATATGGGGCTGATGCTGAGACAGGAAATGGGAAAAGCAAATGGACATTTGCAATTTGTCAGAAATATCTACGCAGTCAGATCAACAGCTACACAAGAGTCCCCAGGGAATTAGGCCCTTGTCACGGTGTGCTAGTGCCAAGTTTTAGCACTGATTATCGAATTTCAACCTTGTCAAATCATCTCGTGAAGCCACATATTTAGCAGGCAGCAAGATCAGTTCCCTGCATGCAAGGCTGGATCTCTGCACTGTGAATGGATGGAGCAGCCACAGAATGAGGCTCCTTCTGCAGAAGAGACATCAGTGCACAGAAACTGACAACCAGCTGCCCTTCAAGTGGCTAGAGCCTCTGAAATGTTGAAATAAAAAAAATGGGAAAGGTTTGTTGGGCCAGGCAAAGATAGCTCTGAGGAGTTGTGGCTCAGTGAAAGCCTGCAGCAGCCACACAGGATGAATCCAGCTCAGGAGATATGTATGAAATAGATCTAAATTGAAAAGATAGCTCACGTCCTGGTAAAAGGCCAAGTGTACCATCCTCGCTCCAGTGTGGCTGGTTTCCAAAAACCCCATGTGCATTTTAGAGGATTCATTGGCTTCTCTACTGTCCCTACTTTAGAAAGCTCTGAAAGGATTTTACTTACATAAAATGCAGTTTCAGCACAGGTATGCTGTGAAGATAAGACCAGAATGCAGAGCAGGGTAATTGCAAATCAGGCATCATCTTTCCATGTGCCTTTGACACACTGCAGCACCTTTCCATTTCGGTATGCAAAGTTGGCCTTGGTCAAACTGCTGAGCTGAATAAAACACATATGCCACCTGCAAAGCCCAGAAGAAACATTGCCAATTTTACAATTGGTTAAGCTAAGCCTGGAGGACTCTTGCTTTCAGAGACAGGGACTAACCATCTTTAATAGGTCCTTTCCATCTCTGGGTTTTCCGAAGCTATGAGTCTTTGAAGACTGTGACTGACAGGCTCATTAACACTGAACAGCCTCAAATGCACACTGAATAACTCAGAGAGCTAATTAGAGGAACGCTGGGATAAAGAGAGCATGACAATAAAGTATTTTTGACGTTAATTAGTGGAAGGAAAAATGAGAGGCTGAACTTCCCAAAAGAAATGTGAATTGAGAATGAGTAATCCTGAAGGGTGCCAAGTACTTGGGATGGCTTCAAGGCACACTCCCAAGGAGTCATTGCAGCAGGACACCAAATGGGCACGGCAGGGTCTGCACAGAGCAGAGGGCTGTGTCCCAAGCAGATTTGTGGTGAAAGAATGGGAGGGGGAAATAGCCTGTGGAAAAGACCTGTCTGAAATGAGTGGTTCCTTTCCACCTGTCTCCAGCCACTCATGCAGACTTATGTGAAAAGCAAAACAGTGGGGAAGGGAGCAAATTTAGCCCCAAAATAAGCAAAACTCAGGCTAAGAGTAAGGACTGGAAAAAGAGAGCAGCTGTGGGGCTGAAGTGGTATTAACGTCTTGCTGCACATCTTAACTGTTTCCACATTGTTAAAAATGCACTAAGGTTTTTTTCCTGTCTCTGTCCTGTCTCTCTCTAATTGCTTCCAGCTGGATATCTCCGGGACACACTTTTTCCCAGGTGTGCTCCTACAGCTTCACACACTCATCTTCCTTCCTGTGAGTCTTGGTGGCAGTGGCTCTGGCCCCTGCAGGGTTCAGGGTCAAGTGTATCCCTCCAGGGGAAAAGCATCGGTGTCTGGCTCCACTCTGGCCTCTTCCAGCCCGGATTGTCTGTGCCAATCCTACTGCTCTGTCCAAACACAGAGACAACCATTTCAAATAGGAAAAGTGTATCCAAAGCTGCTGGCATCAGTTGGGGACAAAGCAGCATGGGGTGATTGCTACTGCAAGGGTGTCCAAGGATCTCAGTGTGGTGAGAGCACAATCCCAGCACCCAGAGTGTGGAGATTCTCCAAAGAGAAATGCAAACATGGCTGCACAGGTCTTTCTTTTTTCAAATAAAAGAGAAGGAGAAGTGCTAGTAAGATTCAGAGACTAACCACATGGATGCAAAGAGATGTTCAGTAGCAGATGCAATTTCCATAGAAAGGTGGTACAGTTTCACCTCCTACACCTAACACAAAAGGGAAATTATCTGTTTTCACAACTGCTGCTTTCTTCCTCGTATCCACTATCTCATTTGACCTCAGCATGATGTGTGTTTTCTTATTTTTGGCTTACACTTAAGAATTTTCTTTCTTCATGTAAAATTAATGTATGCATTTTTACTTATGGTGGCATTGATATATTCTTTGTGGGGTGCTCATAATTCTTCAAAGGACAAAGAGTAGAATATCACTCTTCTTTAGTGTGTAAAACATTCAATTTTTCTTAAAATTCACAAAATTGCTATTCCCCATAACAACTGACTGCAGCATTTGTCATAATTTTTAACGCTTATTTCTGATGAAATAGCTTGGAAGAAGCCAGCTAGAATGATTTGGATGGGAATTAGAGCAGTACAAATAACAGAAAAATCATCCCAAGATGTCACCAGGGAGAATGTGGTGGTTTTTTCTAAAGGCTTTTATCACCATCACATCCTAACAGTATTTTTGTATTTAATGACCAAAGGAAAAGAGTTTTCTCCTGCAAGACACAGTATCTGTGTTGTGTAAGATTTTCTGGAAGCACAGGAGATGGTCAGCCAGCCATCAAGGTTATATTAGGAAAGCCTGTCCAAAGAAATATGGTCTGCATAAAGCTTAAAAGCTGGGGGATGTGACAGCCTTCTGATGAGGGAGAATTTCAGCAGGAAAAAACCTGTCACTTCCCAGCAGTTGCAATGTGGTTCTTCCTGGCTGGGGTAGCCAGACCTCTCTTGGCAGCTCCAGTCACTGCCATGGAACATGACAGCTCTTCCTTTCAGGGATATAAGAAGTGACTGAAACTTTGCATTTTTGCCTCTGAAAACCAGAAAAAGTCAAGAGCTCAGCTGGTAATAAAGGCTTGGGGAACCAGAAGAAGAGATTATAGTATTTTTGCTCCTTTTTCTGTATTACTTACCTGTTTTGCTTGCAAAGAAATGAGCTCCTGCTTTTAATCAGAAGTGTGAAAGTTTTAGCACACTCCCTCGTGGGGTAGGCACTGTTTTGAAATAATAATAAAGAGATTGTTGATTTTAACAGCAGGCAGAGGATAAAATTCAGGAAAGAATCACCTGCAAGTGTAATGAAATATCCTTTTGCTTCTCTGTGTTCATGGCTCCATTGTGGGCAGTGCATGTGGATGAAGAGCTGCACAGCCTCCAGCACCGAGTGCTGCAGAAACCAAGCAGTTTTGTTTCTCTGAGAGCTGGGAAACAGCACCAGCAGGGCAGCACAGCTGGCAAATGGCAAACCAGTTCAGTGCTCAACTGAGGAGGAACAAAAAGGGAAAAGTGATAAAAAGGGCTTGTTAAGAGAAAACTTAGTGAAAAAACACTCCAGGATTTGAGAGCACAAACATCTCCTGACTCCAGCCCAGTTCCAGAAAAAGGGACTCTTGCAAGAAGATAAACATTCTCAGGGAAGGCAGGAACACCAATTACTCATTTCTCAAGTACTGGGAGGGCAACAGCCTCACCACAGTGCACTGTGCTAAGACTCATTCCCTGGTCTGTCCATAGAGAATCAGTACTTTCCTGCAGCAAAACACTGTTAGTACTGAGCACCCCAATTATTTACCTCCCTTGGCTTCTTCAGGTCCTCTTATTCCTTTTCTCACAGAGTGGTTCATATTTTCTTTATTTTCCTTCATTTTGTAGGAAGTCTCCTATCTGGTTTTATAACTACACTGCGATTTTTCAACATAAGGAGCTGTAAATACCTACTCTATTGCAATATCATAGAAAAAACTCCTATCTTCAAGTAGTCATAGAAGCAAATATTGAAATATGAAATGCAGAAACATAAACACATCTCACTCCAAATACAAAAACACAGTGTAAAAAAGGGACACTGAAAGCTTTGTTGTGGGAACTTTGAAACCTTACCTAGTAATTGTGGAATTTCATTTATTTAGGGAAAACAAACAAACAAACAAACAAAAAAGGCAACAGTATGATTTAAGTGCTTAAGCACATTAACTATTGACTGCAATTATTTGAGGTCACTAACATTTTTTTATGAAAGTATCTACAAATCATTACTTTCTTTTTGCTGTAGAAGACTACTCCTCTCTTTCTGAAAACCAGGGGGACAGGATGGGAAAACAATGGAAGCTGTTTCAAGGGATTTGACAAATGACCCGGAGAAATTTTTTTATAAATGTGTTTCCAGAGACTTTCTGCTAACAAGAGACAAAATGCTTTCAGGATAAAATACACACAGAAAAATGTCTGAGAAAATGTTTTGGAAAATTACAGTCCTTCTACACTTTTTAAAGTAGCTTAAATACCTGTATGAGTCGTGTTCTGTTCAAGCCTGTAAGTTCTGCTAGAGCATGAAATGAACACTCAGGAAAGGAGATAAATCTCCTGTGCATGTTACTTAAAAAACATCAATGCATGGATATTAAATATTGATTTAACATTATAATAATCTAATATTATAATAACCTAAGTCAATATCTACTGACTTCTCCAGGCTTTTAGGATCATTTCCATAGTCTTTCTAAAATGTGTCAAAATTTTGACCTCATTTGTTTCACTGAAATTTTTCCATGTAAGAAACAATCCAGATAGGTATATATTTAAGGTTTTCACTTTTTTTTCCTGTTATTTTTCCCAGTTATGGTAAGGACTTTGGAGTTCATCCACACTAGGAAGGAAGATCTAAGACTTTCTGGCTGTGCTAATTCAGCAGTCAGCAGGCTCAACATTGATTGAATAATGCTTAATGGCTTTCTAGGTATGTATGTATAGGAGCAAAATTCTAGTTTTCAGCATATGTCAGATATATATAGATAAAGATAAGGACAGTAGCAAATAGTTACACAAGCCTAAAGAAAAAAAAGAAAGCAATAGACATACATATAAAATGGGATTTCTCTCAGCCACCATGAGTTGTCAAGGGATATTAGTAGGCTTCTTTCTCATTTAAGTGAGCTTTCTAAAACGTTTCTAAAACTATCTGGGCTTTCTCAAGTCAGAGGGGACACTCAAGTGCCTCCAAAACTTGATTTGTGTGTTTAGCCATGGCTGGGAGGACCTGCAGTGTCTTTCTCCAGCAGTGCCACTGAGGCAGCTCCATGGTCTGCAGATGACTAAAGGCAAGAGACATCCTCACTCACAGTGCCACACCAGCTCCTTTCTGTACACCTTTGCCTTCCTCTTCTCCGAAATGAATAATTTAATCTCAGAGTGCAAAAGGACATTTTTTGTGGAAAGAAACAGGAGCAACCTGACCTTCTTCTGCAAAGAAATGCTGGTAGGTGAATGGCAACCACCCCTACATTCTCTAAATCTCTCCACCCGTTTTTATATTTGCTAATTAGATAATTGGCAGCTGATTAAGTGCATTTATTGTACCACGCTCTTCCCGCACAGCAACCTTTGTCTTGCGCTAGACATTAAGAACTGTGTGATTCCTACAAAAATAACCATGATCTCTATTTATACACAGGGACTTTTTCAGGTATTTTATCTAAGAAGAAACCTGTGAAAAAGAGAGTTTAAAAAAAACAAAATTAGGATTTAAACTAAAGCCCAGATCACTTTGCCTGTCTCCCTCAGGCTGAACTGAGATTATGGAAATCAGTTATCACTTTTGTTTTGCAAGGCTTCAAGTTTTGGCCGGTAACTCTGAACTTACCGTAAAACCTCAGGAGGTAAAAGTAGCACTCTTGATCACTGACCTTTGAAACAATACTTTTATGAAGCAAATCTTAGGCAGCAGCTTGTCATCCCTTCCCAATCTGCAATTTTGTTGACCTAGAAAGCAAATATATGTCATATTTTAAAGGTATCACCTTTGGGAAAATGCCAAAGAATCACTCCAAGCACTTATTCTTTTACAACATGGATGATGTAACTTGAATATATATCTCTCTGCTGTCATATATTCCACAGTGCATTTGGTGAACCTCATTTCTCTGATTAATCATAGATTTATTTATATTTTGGCGTTTCTACAGTAAAAAAATGATTGGGGTCCTGGCGAACTCACAAGTATGTAACGCACCACCGCAGATCCCAAATAGCTTATCAGACCATATCGTTCAAGCTAAGCACATCCTGTCCTATCAGTTATGATTTTAGCACTCTCTCCCCAGATTAGCAGAGACAATGCAAGCAAAGGGAACAGAATTCTTCTCGGTTAAAAAAGCCTTTCTCCCAATTCTGTTATGCAGCATATTCCTAACCCATCCAGTGTCAGGGATCTGGGTTCTTTCCTCGCACACTTTTACAGCTACCAAGCAGCTGCCTAGGGCCAGTATGGCCAGAGCTGACTCTCTTTGCTCTAAGACATATTACTATGCAGGGCTGATTTCTTCTTTGCTCCTCATTAAAAAATAAAAATAATGTTGTTCCTGATAATTAGGTGGTAGGTGCAATAAATAAATGGCACCTGGAAAAACAACTTTTGGTGACAATTTCTTTTTCTACAAATCAAATAAAAGACTATGCCCCAACCAATAAAAAATTTAAAGCAGGTATAAAGTAGTTGTGACTTTATACTTACATCTCAAGGAAGGAGCTGCTTCTTTGTTAGCACAATAACTTTTATCACCGAATCAGAAATCAAATAATATGTACCACAATCTTCTTGGCTGCAGTGTATCACATATCAATCCATGAGCTGTTTAATTCGTGTAGCAGTTAGCACCTCATGTGAGTCCTGTAGTACACATCAGGATACCCTGCTCTGTTAGCTAACCACAGTTTGGTTTACTACTTTTACGTCGTATTGCCATTATGGACTATAATGCCACCTCTCCTCACCTTTCAGCAAATGTCAGGAGAAACAACTAAACTCTTCTAAATATCTTACCAGTTGCCACCAATTAAGTTGTTATATCACCTTAGTCTAAACATGCTCTGGCTTTAACACATCAGCACATCAGAGGGCTTGTTACTCTATTATCTAGTGAAGAGAAAGAAGCTTGTTTTGTTTTTATCCTGAAGGAAGGTAGAATTATTCATGTTCCAGTCACTTCTATTACAGCTATCAAAATCCCATTTCAGAAATTAAGTCCCTATTAACTTACAGTACTAAAATCACTGGAATCTAAATGGAGACGAAATAGATCCTCTATCTTAATGGATAATAGGGAAAGACAAAGCAATTCATTCATCTTCTATGTTTTTCTCCTCTTGTTCAAAATGGCAATAATACACAGAAACATTGCTTTTCAGGAGTGATGACAGATTCATTTAAATGCAGGTTTTGGTGTTTATTTCAGGACTTAGGATTTTAGTAGAATTATAGAAATGTCGAGCAGAAGGGCTATCATCCCACCGTACTGAGGATCAGGCATCCTTGGACCATATTGGAGAAATGTTTGGTTAAATTTCTTTAAAGTGTGTCAAATAAGAAAGATTTCTATCCATTCCTAGGCCATGGAAAGCATGCCAAGAGCAAGATTTGTATAAATATTACTAGGTGGAGCCCATCTGACTTTAGGAATAGGTTTTAATATTGGGCTGGATGATCTTACAGGTCTTTTCCAACCTAAATGATTCAAAGCATGGGCCAAATTTCATTTTTCAGTCATCTCGTACAAAACACGTACAGACTGTACAGTACAGGGGGTGAGTTACCTAACCATGAACCTCCTCTGAGAATCATTTGTATTCATACTAGGCTGTGGTGGGGAGAGCAGCTAGCAGCTGACTCCCATAATTTCTGGGTTTGCATGTGATCAGGTTCGAGACACATGTTCTGCTGTGGCTGATGAAGCACAGCAGAGCTGCAACTACGAAAGGTACAGTCAGCACGATGGTCTTTGAAAGCTTGTCAGCAACTGACTTAAAAACATCAAGTCAAGGCAGGCGTGGGAGAGATCTGCAGCAGTGAAATTAAATGTTTCAAGTGCCATAAACAAATGGCATATAAATAGGAGCAATTCTTTTGGAAAAAGTGAGGACGTGAGGGCTGCAAGCACAATTCCCTTTAGGTAATGTATGGAGATTTAACGTTGATGTTGAATATTAATGAATAATAATTGATTTGACTTCGCTATTCGAGAGATAAACCTACTCATTTTTGAGCTACAGGAGTTGGTAAACCAGCTAATATGATTATCGCCTTTGAGAGCTGTCACTAGCTCCTGTCTACCAATCTGCATAACAGGGATGGCAGCCTAATCCTAAAAGGTAGCGAGAGGACTCCTGCTGCAAGCTGACCTATATCACACACATCACCTCATCTTGCTGCCATGGACATTGAACAGCTAAGGAAAAATCATTAGCCAGAACAAAATGTTTTGATGAGTAATTGGCACAGACTTAACATAGTTCTGTGCTAACTTATCAGTAAAATGCTCTCCAACACACCAAGAGCCGAGCTACAGGATAACAGAGGGTGGATATGTCCTGGCTCTTCATGATCTAATGTGGCCATGGGACACCAGCAATCAGAACCAGGCACAGTTGGCAAAAATAAGCCCTTGAAACCCATTTGGTCTTCCCAAACACTTCACAAAGCACACTGAAAGAGAACAGAAGAGAGAACGGAAAAGAAGGTGGTGTGTGGCTCAGGTATGTCTCTTGTGGCTCTCAATATCCAAAGAACACAAATGAAGAGCAGGGACAGGGAAGTGGCATGGAAGCCTAAATGAAGAGAACAGGCAAACAGTGAAAAAAAGTAATGAGCAGTAAGTGTAGCTCAGGTCAATACAAATTTTTGCACAAATGTTGAAAAAATGAAAGGAAGAGGAATTTTCTCAGGTTATATGAACTAGGGTGAAGGCAAAAGCCACAAAAGCAGGACAAGGCAAACAAGGAGCACCTGATTTATGTGTAGATAAAACTGAGCATGCAGAGTGAATACTCTCTCAGGCTAATCAGAGCAGGACAGGGCAAAAGAGCTTCTTGGAAATTGAAGGATTTTATTCAAATTTGGATGGGAAAACCACTGTGAAAATAATGGAATGTATGCACTAATTAATCCTACAAGCAGGTAGGACAGTGCTCTTTTTTTGCACTTCATCAAATAACAGAACACAGTCTACTCTGCCAGTTGGCTTAAGAGGACCTCAAATCATTTGCAACCAAGCTTTGTTCTGGTTAAAGAAAATCTGTCATATGAGAAAGCACACTCATAATTATGAGGATAAATTAAAGCAGTATTTAATTTAAGCAAATGCACAGAATTTCAGAATACATATAATCCAAACTAAAGTTTTATAATAAATTTTAGCAGCCTTATAGGATTCATCTGCACCTCATGGTTAACCACTGGGACTGACAGAGCTAACCTGAGTGATAATAAGCTAAAATATGCCACATGTGATACCTTCCTTGCTGAAGTATGAGAAAAGTATGGACACAGAAGACCTTACTGTCTGCAGTCAGGCTTGATTTTCCCAGAAATCTAAGCCAACATTGTAGGTATTTGTTGAATTAGACTCATTTTTCCATGCAAAAATAAGTTGCCACACATTTTTCATGTATTGGTAAAATAGGTCCAGAGGAGTTGATCTGTCAAAGTGAAATTGAACCAGAGAACACATTTTACAGGAAAACTGAAAACAGTTAATCCATGAAATAGAATATGTTTTCCTTTTCTGTCCTCAATCATTACAGCAAGTAGAAAGACTGATCTGCACCATCAGTTTTTTGTTGAAAAGATTTCTGATTATGAATGTGAAGGACTGGAAATGCGCAAGTCCCTGAAGCCTTCTGAGAATCAGAGTCAGTCACTGTGACAAATAACACTTCCATCAAAGTGATAAGAGGGTGAAGAAACAAAAATGCTCTATCACCTGGGGGGAGGAAACCACATGCTAAAGAGGCATGTGTGGAGGTTTTAATACAAAAAAAGAGTATGTGTTTATATTTTGTGGGGAATAATCTGAAATGGGAGATCAGCTCTTCGCTGGTGTTCTGCATTGTAAAGATAATTTCTGTAATAGAAAGGCTGAATCACCATTTTCTATTTTAGGCAAATTGCACTCTTTTTTTTTTTCAGAAATGAGGGACTCAAAAGTAATAGTAACATTTAAAGAAATGGAGAAGTATTTTTGTAATGTGACACTGGAACAGGTTTCTCTGTTGAAGCTGGGGATGCCACATGCCTGGAAATGTTCCAGGCCAGGTTGGAAGGAGCTTTAAGTAACCTGGTCTAGTGGAAGGTGTCCCTGCGTATGGCAGGGGAGGTGGAACTAGATGATCTTTACAGTCCCTTCCAACCCAAGCCAATCTGTGATTCTGTGACTGAAGTTATGGGTTGTTCCATGTCAAATGGAACCATCAGCAAACACCTGATCAGGATATCTTCTTCATACGACACTTTCTGCAACTAGTTATTTGGGATCAGGACTTTTGATAATGGAAAGGTGGTTGCAAGTTTCCCTAAGCAGGAGTAGATACAGGGATATACATCTATAAAATTGACTAAATTAGATCTAGATGATATAGGGACTTGCAACACAAAAATCTGCTTGGTGTCAAACAGAAAAAGAAAACTGTGGTAGTAGCAAATAAATAACACATAATCAACAGGGGACTCTAATTATCTAGAATTCTTCAGCACTGCAGGAATTAGTGTTTTACTAAAGGGAGGAACAATACTGCTTAGTATCTGTTATTTTATAAGATACGAGCCTTCTTTGTTATAATATCCTCACTCCAGATTTGATTTTCACTCTCTATATATGAGACAGCGTGGGATGAACTGTAATTATGCCTTTTCCAATCTCTGAAGTACACCCATTATCCAAAGAGAACCCCATTGTGAGAATGAAGTTGACATGGTATATAAATAAGTAAGCTTTTGACATAATATATGAAACTACTATCCTTAAAATTTATAGTATTATTTTATTACAATGATGGTAAAATAGGAAATGCAAAAAGGAGGAAAAAAGCCCTCAAAACTATATTGTATGTGATGTTGATTTAGGAACAAATTTCTGCACAAAACTTAACTGTTGTGTTCTTCACACACCATAGTACTCTGCACACCAACACTGAAGCTGCAACACCACTTGGACTAGTGTAAGTCTGTGTTTCTGCACCATGGAGTTAGGGCAAGAATGTGTTTTCCACATATACAACTCAGGGTTTCAATTTGAAGTCCTTAAGTGCTAGAGTAAATTTTAAAAGAGCAATAAATTCAAATTATGATATGCACAATTTATTGTGGTAACACCAACAGATGGAGGAGCAGAATGGCAGAATTTTTTATTTCTAGTGAATAAAAACAGTGAGATATTGTATTTAGTCCTTAAATAATGAAATTCTACTTCTAATATAGATAGCATTTATTTACTTGTATTTCTGCAATTTAATCCCAGGTAAGATACTACATAAATTACGGTGCAAAACCACAGCTGTGCTTCATTGATTCCTGGCTTTTATGCTAAGCGTTACTATTGAAACTAATTAATAATTTAACTTTGTGATCTCAGTTCTTTGCACGTAGAAGTCCAGCAGACATAAGATGCAGCTGCCTGTGAAGCCTTGGGAGGTAGAGTTAGCACAAGGGCCTTTGAAAATTTGCTAAAATCTGAGGTGTTAGGAACAAATAAAGATGACAAAAAGGAGGGTGAGATTTGTGAGACTGTGAAAAATATTTGATAAAAACAAAAAAACAAAATGTATAGTTTATGAAGTGAATTAATTCATAATGATGGGTAAAT
The DNA here is from genome assembly GCA_013397895.1 of Origma solitaria. Classification (NCBI taxonomy): domain Eukaryota; kingdom Metazoa; phylum Chordata; class Aves; order Passeriformes; family Acanthizidae; genus Origma; species Origma solitaria. The sequence continues at coordinate 1,394,392 of VZRL01004528.1, read as the reverse complement.
TATTTCTACTGTTGGTAATATAGAGAATATTTTGCTGCTGCTGAAAACCATTAAATGACAGTGACATCAGTTTTCTGAATTATCAAACCCTTTTTGTCGCTTAACCAGAAATTCTTTGCATCTGACAATTCTTACCTATATGTAGCTATTATACTATCAGAAGTCTGCCCCATTATTTGACAGGGATATAGTCCTGTTCTAGCCAAAAAATGGTTCTTTAATATTTACATTAGGAGTTACAGCAGCACTGTTTCTTATATTACAAGAAGGCAAATTTTACAGATTACATGCCTGATTTCCTATGGAAGTAGAACTGACACAATCTCATCTGTCTCATCTGTGCATAATTTCCTGCCTCTTTATATCTTTTCAATGTTGGCCAATTTCAGTGAAAAAAACCTCAAAGTTACTAAATCCCACAAATTTAATGCAAATTAGCGATGTGGGGGAGGGAAGAGATTTGAATCGGTCAATGAATGGAGGAAAAGCCTGCTGGGTGAAGCCAGTCACATTATCAAACACTGGAGAATCCACAGAGCAAAAAAACCATGAAAGGGAAAGCGAATATTCAGTTTTCTGATTCAAACCTGAACAAAAGCTTTAGGAAAGAGGCAGCCACTGGTTCAGTATCTGTCCTGTTGGGGCACGAAATTGCTGACACTTTAGACCTCAGACTGGCAAACAATTAGTACGATGTTCTCACATATTTAATGTAAGCTACTCATTTGTAACAAATGCATACCGAGATCTTGCACTTGCCCATGTTGAGTCTAGTCTTTTTATCATCAGTTATAATAATCTGTAAAATTAAAGAATCCAAACCATGCTGTTGATAAGGATTAGAAGAGGGGGGAAAAAATGTCTGAAGATAAAATAATCTGAAATTGTTATTTTCAACAGAAGGGAGAACATTATAGAAAGGTTCTGCTTAGAAGAGAGCTTCAGATTAGAAGATTTGCCAGAGCATACACAAAAAAGCAAAGGAACACTTGCCTGCTACTCTGCACTGGGGTTACAGGGAATTCAGAGAACAAAATTTGCTGAAGGTCTGGAGAAAATATTACACTAGTTGATAGACACTTACACTAGTTGATATTTTTGTCACAATTTCCTCTATCACCATTAAGGAGATGTACAAGATGCATTATGGAATTGTTCTGGATTTCAGCAAATGTAATGTCACTTTTCCAGATTCAGTTGAATGAAAACAAGAGCAGACGGCCCATCTTTAGATTAAAACGCAACAAAAAACCCTGATAGCAGAAAATATGAAAGAATACAAATTTTTACAAATGAATAAAGGTAAAAATTCATCTGTTTCACATAATCCAATGTTAATACTTTAGAACTTCACAAATCTTAATTTGCTTTGTGTATGCACGTATGTACAAATGTAGCCATGAAAAATAATCGGTGGCAAATATTTAATTTCTTGACTAAAAGAAATACAATACTACTATATGTTAGTGCAGGCTGGAATGGTATAGTCACATATGCATAAAAATTCATAATTCTCTATATTATACTCTTTAAGCACTACACGTGCAAACAGGAATGCACCTGTGATATATGTACACTGAAATCCAGAAATGCAAGCATTCATAAATCAGATGTTATTATACTAACATGGATTTTCTTTAATTGTGAAGAGGAAACACACTGGTGGTCCAAATACAAGCCACATCGTAAACCAGCAAAAGAAAGATGAAACAGCTTTAAGTTCTTCTGAAGGCCTGGTTAATATTTGTCACATTTTTGATGTCTTTGCAGGGCTGAGTTACCACATACCTTTGACACACTATCTGTTACTGCTTTGGTTTTATTTCTGGAGGGTAGAGAATGTTACCTGCAAGAGATGTGGACTATGTAGTGCCCACAAAATGTGATGAGACCATTAAGACTGTGGAAACAGTCAGTCCTGGCTTAGCTGGCATCTGCATCATTGCAGGATGGGCGTAGACATGCCTCGCCCCCTTTGCTAACTCCCTTCTCAAATCTGTGTTTATCAGATTTTTCCAGGGGAAAAAATGGCCTGTGCACAAATCTATTGCTTTTGCTGCAGTTGTTCAAATGGATCTGAAAGCAGTGAAAACCGAGGTACCATGTAAAAAGCTCAGCCTGATTCCCAGGGCTAGATGCTGAAAGGGAAAAAGTTGAAGCGCAGATCAGTCAGTGAGCTATATAGCAGCAAGAATAGGAGCTAATGTATATCTCAGTGTGTTAATTAGTGGAACGTTGATTGCAAGCCCTGGGAAATGACAGAAGAAACAGTTTCTCTTTGAATTTAAAAGCATTGTAAACTTGTGCCTGAGGATTATTTGACAACAGATTTCCTTCTATCAGATAAGTAATAATTAATCACTTTTAAAAGCAAGAAAAATTCAAAATTTTAAGCACTAATATCTGATTCAACTAGGTTACTCTAAATGTCCCCACGTGCCCTCAAATGAAAATACTTTGGTCTTCACAGCAGAAAAAAGAACACCATTGGGAAGAAAGGGAAATGTTCACTTTGAAATAGAAGGATCACCCTCTAGAAGGATTTAAAATTCAGTTCGACCACAAATTGAGGTCCCAAACAATTGAAAGAAACATTTTTGTATTTCTCCTCAATAGATTTTAGCTTGACTCTTAGTTGCCTGCAACCTGAGGTGGCCAGCAATTCTGACTGACCCCAAATATGAAGCACAATGTTAATTGCCTGAGAGATCCCCTCTGGTTTCTGTGGGAATTTCCTCGTGTCTTGATGTCGCTCCAAGAACAATTTACCCAGAATGGCGACCCTCTGGCAGTGTTCCCTCTGCTCCAGGGGTGAAAGCTGCTCCCCTCCTCATGGCCAGCATGTTTTTTTTTCCTGGATGCCAAATACACCTCCACGCATCCATATTGCCAGTTCATGTTAGGACGACACCAGTCTCTTTCTGCTCCTAGGGAATGTCACTTAGGGCCACATTCGCGGCAGTTTCCAAGCACAGCTGTGGCCCAGGGAAGCTGCTGGCCTCCATCACAGCAGCACAGAGCACCAAGAATGCTGCCCAACAACCCACAGCAGTCTTGGGCACAGGCTGGTGAGCAGTCATATGCACCAAAAAATTCCCTCTCTATGCAGCCTTGTGCTGGGACACAGCACTGCAAAGGTAGGCAGCAGCAGCAGCAGCAGCAGCAACTATGATGCAAAAGGTGGGAAAAGCCATTCATCAGCCCCAAAGGATGTTTCAGATGTGCTGACGGCTGTCCAAGACAGACAGACTGATGCCTAAACTGAAATAGCAGCAGCAACTCACTGTTCAGCCAGGTTTACTGCAGTTGGTAAGTTGGAGAGTGTGCTGCTGGTTAAGGAGGGCAAGGCACGTCTCTGTGGCTTTATCAGAAGGAAAATTAATCTTTGGGAAATGTGGCTCCCTGGATAGAGGATACAGAGCAACGCTCAGCGGAACTTTGCAAACAGCCTCGGATTACAGGCGAGCAGCTTCACTCCCAAGCCATGCAAACAAGCTGCTGACTAAAGAGAAAGAAGAGTAAGGACTAACTTTGTACCAGATTAACTTCCTGATGAAAAATCAAAAGCAAAAACCCAATATTTTTAAGAAATAGTTTCACTAATCAGTGACTGAAAAGAAGGATACTGTTTAAAACGTTTCCCAGCTGATCTAACGGGGGAAGAGTTGGTTCCTTTGTAAAAATAAATTCCTAAAGAACTTTGCAGTACAAAAATTATGGTTTCCACTCAGGTTTGACTGTATTTTGAATGGGAATCTCAGACTCCTAAATCATGTCGGCCCCACCTCTTCCTACCAATGCATCTTGAGAGGATTTAGGGGAAACTCCTACCTTGCCCACCCTTTCTCTCCTCCCGAAACAATTCCACCGATGGGGTATCCTGCTGCATCAATGTTTTGTGTTTCCTTCTCCAGTACATGCACCAAACTGCACACAAAAAACCCTAAAAATGAAAGTAAAGAGCTGACACCTTCATCTTTGACTAATCAAATATTCATAGTGGTGGTGGTGTTCTTCAACCTCTTTTTTCAGCACCCACTCTCCCTTCCCCCTGCTCTAATCTATCTCACTCAGGCCTACAAAGAGCCATATATGTCTTGGGATAAAGAAGTAATAAATTAAGGAACAAATAGCACTACCCAAAGAAGCAAAAGCTCCCAGGAACAGATATTCATTATTTATTTCATGCCATCAAACTAATAAGTGCTTCTAGTCTTTCAAGATATTGCTTTAAAACAGTCTACTATATGTCTTTCATGAAAAAAATTAAGACATCCGTTACACTAACTGCCCTTAGAACTTTCATATTCTGTTTTCAAAATACTTTGTAAAGATTATATTATATTAATTAGATGGTATACATTAAACTCCTTGCAGCAAACAGATAAAATTATTGTTTTCTTTCAGCTGGAATGTGGCATATAGAATAGGGATAATATGAAGATGTGGACCCAAAAAGGAGTGGCTTCAAGGAAGACCACAAAGATGATCAGAGGGCTGGAGCACCTCTTCTGTGAAGACAGGCTGAGAGAATTGGGGCTTTTCAGCCTGGAGAAGAGAAGGCTCCAGGAAGACTTCATAGCTCCTTCCAGTACCTAAAGGGGGCTTTCAAGGAAGTTGGAGAGAGACTTTTTCCAAGGATGTGTGATAGGACACATGATAGGACAAGGCTTTAAACTGGAAGAGGTTGGGTTTAGATTAGATAATTTGGAAGAAATCGTTTAGTCTGATGGTTGTGAGGCACTGGCACAGGTTGCTCTGAGAAGTTGTGGATGCCCCATCCCTGGGAATGTTCCAGTCCAGGTGGATGGGGCTTTGAGCAACCTGATCTAGTGGAAGGTGTTCCCTGTCCATGGCAGGGGGGTTGGAACTAGGTGATTTTTAATGTCACTTCCAATACAAACCATTCTGTGACTCTATGGTTCTGACTATCTCAGCATCTCTTTTATTTTTATTGTCTATTCTGGGCAAAATCCCTCTAGAGCCAACCTCAACTGGTGCCTTTTTGGCTCACCTCTTTCTCTCAGAAGTAGAATTAATTTGTGTGAGGCGTCAGACATTACTGCTCCTGAAAAGTGCAGATCCGTAAGGCATCCTGGCTTCTCTTCCACATCCTTGGATTCCACTGCCAGCCTCCCAGGCCCTCCTCCTGGATGCCATCACGGTGTTCACTCGGAAGAGGGGCCGCGAATCCCAACCGCTGCTGCCGCTTCTGTGTGTAGCAGATACCCAGGTCTTACACAGAGTGCTTTGATCTACCGAGCTATTAAATTATATTTTCCTGTACTTATGCATGCAAAACACTGGGTGCAATTTTGCTTGAAGAATATATTAATGCTAATTAGACTTCGTATTATAAGAGATGAAATTCTGTCATCAGTTCATGTTTAACCACTGCTGCTCTCATTGTCATTGCTGATGACTCTTCCATTATTGGCATTTTTGAGGATCGAAAGTGGCAATACCTCTGGCCCAAAAACCCTGAAGAAGGCCAAATATCCAGTATGCTTTTGCATGAAATTTTTCACTGAAATATGGAACCTGGACCATTTGAGTAGAATTGAGTATCTTTCCTTTGTTTTGCTTTGAATGGATGGGGATTTATCTATTCAACTCCCTTTAAATTCATGGCCCAGTGACTGCCATATAACCAGCAATTTTACCATCAGCTACCATTCTGCTTAATTTTAAGTAAAATAACGTTGAAGGACCCTACAATCAGGCTTCATATTGTCTCCAAACTTGGAAATACTGACAAAAGCCTACAGCCAATATAAGGTTTATTACTTTTTTGCATCCCATGTCCCTTTCTGCATACAGAGTGACTCCTGAGCATAAAAAATGCTATTAATTACTATTCTCTGTATAGCTTTCAGAGACTACTCTAACTAAAAGGAGACAAAATGTAGCTCAGAGAGGAACAACATTCAATATTATAGTGAAACTATCTGATTAAGAGAAGAGGACCATATGAGACTGCTTTGATAGCTCTTTCAATTTCAGAGATAGCCTTGCTTTCCTGACACACACAGAGCACCACAGCACTCTGTGTGTCACCCCATTTGTTCCTCCTTGCACCAAGTTTGATCTCCAAGATTGTGGCTCTAATTTTAGTTACTACAATGATGAGTTAATAAAAAGTCTACAGTCTTTATAGCTGGTATCAGGGCATTTCCCTCCTCTGACTCACATCTAGTAATTTAATTTTTCTGCTTAGGTGTGCATGGCTGTGCTTTTGTTTTCAGAAAAGCTGATGAAATTAAGCACCCTCTCAGAAATGCTTCAGTGCCTTCCAGAATAAGAATAAACAAATGAAAGAATATTTTTAACATATCAAATAGCACAGCTAGCAGGGTTAAATGAAGAGGTGAGGCATATTCACATATGACTGTTGACATCCTACAGAAGCAAACACATGTGGATTCCAGGCTGCTCTTAGATGACGATGGGAGTTTTAAGTACTATATTTATTTCCCAAATTCAGAATTGTGATATACTACAGAAACTCATATACCCTGGCAAGGTTTAAGGGATAAATTCTGGCCTTATCATGCTATCATGGGATATATTGTAGGAAAAAGAATCAGAGAAAGGAAGAAGTTCTTGTGCCTCTTCAGACCTCTAGCAATGTGTAGGTTTTCTCTGTTGCAGTCACTATATGTCCACCTGTATTTTTCCAGAACACAGAAGGGTAAGAAGTCGAGGAAAATAAGACTTTTCCATAAGGTAATGATAGAATTTATTTGAAATGTGTGTACCACTAGCACAGCTAATTTTTTGTACCTGGACCGTATGTTACTCGTCCTGGTTTTAGACCTGTATCCCTTCTTCAAACACAAAAGTGTCATTTCAGAGACATATCAACATACAGAATCAGTGAGAACATTATTAAAGAAAAAAACATTACCTTGTATCAACTTATAATTTAGAACTCTTCAATGAATAGGAAGGCAGGAGGCATAATGTCACAACTTGCATGATAGAAAACATGAACAATAGTTTGATAAGAATTTATTTTGGGGAAAAGTATGATGCCTTTGTTTTAATTCAAGTGATAACTGAATTTTTCTGTCTCTGGTACTTGTACAAAGAGTATGTCAAAGCAAAAAAACCATGATCATAGGGTCCAAGTCTCCATGGGGTTATTGCTAAAGCCTACTGAAAATACACTGGTACAGTTTGGAGCTATAATACACATTCAGTACTGTTCCCTTTGTGAAATGACTTGACATGAAAAGAGCTGTGTTAATCCATTCAGCTTGGCATGGGTGATGGATTGAAACAACCAGTCTTCTTTCAGAGAGACTAGCAAATAACTAGAAAGGGGTAAAACTGAAGACTTTGGTCATTACTGACCTGGGCCATAATGGAAATAAATTACCCTGGGAGAAAGGCCTGAATATATGCCTCACATTGAAAACTGGTGAATTTTTAAAACTAATTCTGATACTTTTCCATTTACTATATGAAAAAAGGTAATAGTCAAACTCTTGCATTCAACATATTTTCTGGGAATTTATTACTGCTGCATAGTAATAACTCATTTCTTATTGTTAAATATTTTATAGATATTAAAAACAACTACTTGAGTTTAAAGGCAACAGAAATACTAAATCAAATCTTTCCTGTGATGTCATTTGCTTAGGACTTGGCATCCATTACACTACAACTTGCCCAAAACTTAAAAGGTTGACAAAATAGAACTCTTTGGTGGTTTTGTGCTTCCAGCTGTCAAGTACTTCACAGTTCATGTGACCACAACCAGGGTCGAGTTCACCTTTTTCTGATAATCAGGACTACAGACCAAGAACTCCAGCAATTTACTAAAATGCATGCACATACCTATGTGTAAATTATGAGAAAGGAACAATGAGTCATATCTTAAAAAGCTGGAGGATTTTTTACATTTCATTTCATGAAAAATCGGATTTTAAGCAGGGATGAATTTGTTGCAATGGCAGAGGGTGAAAACTGGCACCAGCTGATCTCCTTTAATTAATTATGAAGGACAATTTGGAACAGAGATTATAAATAAACCAAATCACAAATTCATTTTTCATAGCTCTTCTGCTAACAATCAGAAAAAGCTGCCAAACAGAATACTTTCATGGATTTCAATATTAGAAACCTGGCTCAAGAAAGCTGTCTTCCAGACTGAGCAATGGGAATAAATCAATCAGTTTGTGGCACACTTCTCCTTATAGGACTTTCTTCTGCCACTCACGTGAATCACTGGTGCCCATGGAACTGAATTGTATGAGAGGTGCAACATCCCCAGCATGCAGCTGTTAGATCACCATCCTGAGACTGATAAACCATCTTTCTCAGGCATCCCCTGAGCCTTTGCAACAGTGATGTGTTTAGCCTTGCCCCATTTCATTGGGTGATAACAAATCATTAGGAAATAAAACCTTTTTATAGCATCTTTCATTGAAAGAGCTCTCACACAGCCTGCCACAGAAGAAAGGACATTGGGAAATGCCATGAGGAAGGCTCATCAGACACACTAAGTCAGGTCCTGTTCTTCACATGCTGTCTGTCTCTCCCACCACAGACCTGGCCCTCCATACACCTTGGGTGATTTTTGAAAAGAAAAGTATAATTTTTCAAGGTAGCAAAAACTGAAAATCAGGAAAGGGGGGAAATTAATATTAGAACTGAGCAGATTGACAAAATACAGGACACTGTATTCATGACACAACCTACATATGTCCAAGTGTTGCATTACCCTCTCTGTGTTGGCTGGTCCTGGGTAATAGTCTTGTTTGTAGCTGGTATGAGTCTGGGCTGGAGAGCACAACACAAAAATTTAACGTGACCTTGCTGACCTGCCTTTCACAAACAAACCCATCCCTCCAAATGGCTGGGTCAGGCATCTTCCCTTACTGCTCTGGTTTACACTTTAGCAGAGCTTTGAGCTTCCAAGCCTCAAAGGTGCAACACAGGAAGAGCTTGTATGTTAGGTTTCCTATGTTCTGAAATACAGTCAAAAAGGAATAGCAAAAAAGAATGGCATTTTGAGAGGTACACATGAAATTGGATGTGAAAGTATAACTATTCCGGTCCTGAGTTTTCTGTTTAAAACTTGAGGAGAGACTATAAAAGAGAAAACCTAAGGAGGCAGGAATAAAAGAATTGTAGTTCATAAGTGGTCTGAGCACAGCTGCATAACACAGTATAGATTATATGCTTGCTTTAGGGTAAGAGCATAGAAAACTGCAAAGCTCCACTTTCAACAAAGAGATAAGCACGTCCAGAGAAGATTTATTTGCTTCTCTGTCTATCAGTGTTATGCTTTAGCATCCTTGACTGCAGCCAAGAGATTCCAAAGGCAAAGGATCTGATGTCAGTGCCAACCAAGGACTCTCCTCATATATTGCTAAGCACATGTTTAGTACTCTTCAGAATGAGATCCGACTCACTGAAACACCGTCTCAACTGAAAAGCCTATGAAAATTGCACTTGCCATTAGCATAGCTGAGTTTTGAGAAGAAAAAGAACTGAAGTCCCTTTTGTGTATCTTTGGTGTTTCTGTCCACAGATAACCTATGATTATTTGCCTTTGATATTATCAGATCAGCAGGGAATCCACTTCTTTTTTCACTAGTGCTTCAAATGTGAATAGATCACAGAAAGAGGCAGGAACACCTGCTATTTCTTCACTCTTTGTTGGTGACAGAACTCACATTTTATTACAGGGTTGAGATGAAAAGCTGATCTTCTCAGAGTATATGTTCCTAGGCTGGTATGTGCAGATGTACTCAGGAGCTGATGCATTATCAAAATTGCTCTATCTCAATGTTGATGTCACCGCACTTTATGCTACAGCTCCAAATAATTACCTAAGGTTATCACACAGTTCATAGATTCTCTCTGATTTTGATGAAAAAGAGACTCTACAGAAAAAGGCAATGTTACCCCAGGAACAAAAAGAAGCAGCAACCACTGACCTTTGAGATGCTAAAATTATCAAAAAACTCCCATTTCTCAGAATTATAATGAACTTCCTCTCCTTACACTGCTTTAGGTTTTTCTCAGCTCAGAATTTATTATTGTATCAAATTTTAAAAAAAAAGAAAAGTGCCTTCTAAAGAAAGAGAGAGCTCATTTGGGAATATTTCATCTTACAGAAATAGATGGGCTGCAGTAGCTGTGCTTCATCCCCTGGTTAAAAGGCAGCCCCATGTGAGATCCGTCTTGTGCTTTGGGTTTGTTTTCCCTTCTCGCTGCGGGCTCTGCAATTGGCCCTGTAGGCTTCAAACAGGAGGCCCCTGTGGAGATTCATCTCTTCTATTGTAGCTGCTGCCGTTCTGTGGAGATGAGATTGTTCTTTTGGCAGGATCATTTATCTTTGGGATGGAAGTCCTGATTTTCAATTATACTTAGGCCACTTTGGAGTACTCTCGCAGTGTAATGGGTCTTTAGAATCATCTCAGATCACATTTGTACCCCCTTTAAAGCACTTCTGCTCTGACAGAAGGGTATTAGAGGATTGTAGAGTACATGGGCATCAGATTTGTAATGTTTTGATTAACTAACAGCTGTGCAAGTGCCTTTTGAAAATGACACGAACATTAAGTCACCACAGGTAAGGATACCAGGGTAGCTCTGCCTTGGATATATCCAGTGTTCATAAGTGGATCATCTGATACAGGTGCAATAGCAGCTAAGAGTGTGTCTGTGAACAGACTAAATACAAAATTATGCCTCAAATGGTACTTTGAATGTGTATTAAAACAGGAGAAACTCTGATTTGGGACCTTATCAGTAACTGTGAAATACATGAATATAACAATGAAAGCGAGGAGATGCATTATATAACTGAGACCAGACTACAGTTTGGAAGCCATGCTGAGGCTGGCTTCCTAGAAAAATGCACATACATATAATCTGAGTAAAACAATGAATTGGTTATGTCAGCAAAGGGCATGGATTATAAGTTATGTGTGAATTTCATTGCCTCTAAAATTAAGTGCAACTTTCTCATTTGGCTTTAGAGGATTTGCTGTTGGCTATTAATGGACCCTGATTCCCAGAAGAAGCAGCAGTCCCTGGACATGAGAAGACATTGCCATTTGACCTTGGACATTATCTGTGTATTTAATGTACCTCACTGCAGATATGTCCTAAACAAAGAGCCAATTTATAAACATTAAAAAGATTCTATGAAAAATGTTGACTACTAACAGACAGAGCTGATCCATGCCAAGGTTTTATATCATGGATAAGCAGTGTATGAGGCACTTGTCCTCTTATTAACATGTGAATCTATTAATATGATACAAATGACATTTAGGGAAATGAATAGCCCATTATTCCATAGAGCTCTCATTAAAGATAGCCTCTCCTGAGGTAGCTTGATGGCAAAATTTGTAAGTGGATTAGTAGGAAGCATGGAGAGAATGAATGAACTCAGTGACTGCTCTTTATAATGACTCCAGGTAATTAAAAGGACCAGAGGTATCTGAAGAATTCTAGGTCTAATAGTGTCCTAGCAGTATTTTAAAAACATCTAATGATGGAGTTAATTGAGCTTTAGAATTCATTTAACTGGTCCTTGCATTAACAAGTAGTTTTTATGTGATGGAGGAATTAGAAGTTAAATATTGCCTCAATAAGTCTTTGAAGACTTTTCCTATTTGCACTGTTGGCATTATTAAATAGTATTTTTTATGCAAATTATAGTGCCGAAACCTTTTCAGTATCGGAAAATGTTACCCTGAAAATTCATTCACTTTCAACCACGATGTTCACGCAAAAGTACAAGACAAAATAGGTGCTGAAGGCAGTGCTACAAGCTGAGTACAAATCCAGGCACTAGGAGGACATGGTAAGGTTCAGGAAGGCATTACAATTCACTGCCTTCTCCTGGGAGCTTGGCAAAGAACAAGGGGAGAGCCAGCATACTGGGGGAAGGACTGGCTGTCCAAATAACAGAGGGATTTATTGTTATCCTGGGTCTCAGCAGAACTGCATTCTCTATACGTAAATGCTTAAAGTGGAGAGCTCAGCTGAACAGATGAGGATTTGATTTTCTTGGGTGGGATTTAGTTCATTGAACAGCTATGTTCCTATATCGTAGGAGTGTAATGAAGCAGGCCTTTCTGAGGAAGTCCCTAAATTCCTTAGGCAGTCAAAAGGAGGAAGATAAATGGCTTTAAGGATACCAGAAAAGGTCATGTACACCTGACTCCTGTTCTCAAACTTGGATAAGTAAGAACTCCCTCTGGAAGTTTTCACGGTCACCTAATACTTTCCATTGACAGTAGAGTGAATTTAGGCATTCCAGAAAGCCTTATCTTCAGAATCTTAAAATATGGCTCTGTTAGAAGCTGAATTTCACTGATTTGCATCCAACCACACATTTCAATAAATTGATTGCTATGTCTTGATGAAGACAAAAAAGTGCCAGGTGCAGATTCTAGCCACAAAGATAAAAGGAGAAATTTGGATAAAACATTTATTTGGTGACAGATTTCATGACAACATAAAATGTTCCACATTTCACATTGTAGAAGCCTAGAAGGCTGGAATCCTATCAACTTCTTCAAAGTTCTCCAAGCTGTGATGCACCAGTTAGGAATACTAAAGCACAAAAGACATAGTGAAGCCAAGCCGACAGCATGGATATAGGAACTCTGTTGGCAGACATTCCAGCAGAGTGGGGGAATCAAAAAACTGTTTGCTTACTCTACCACCTAATGAGTCTCAGCAGGTACAGGAAATAATATCAAGAACCATCAAAGCGGTAATAATAATAATAATATTTTTCTGTATTCTAAGAAAAGCTACTAAAAGCTATCCACTACAGCCAGGCTGTCTCATAGACAGCCTAGTAGCAGCAGGAATGACACTGAGCTGTGGACACCCAGTCACACTAAGCGTAAGTCAAGACACATCTCCTTGGTCTGCTCTTTCCAGGGCAGAACCTCAGAGGCAACCAGACCCATCCAGATCCTCATCCTGTTGCTCTGACTCCAAGACAAAGTCAGTACTTATCTGACTGCAACTGCATTTAAAAAAACAAAAAATTAAAAAAAAAAAAAAAAGTGGCTTTATTTGTTACTTTTTATTTCATTTTATCCTCACCATCTCAAGACTCCATGCATTTTTTTGTCTGCTTTGCTGTACTGTCATCTTTCTTTCAAACCTTCTCTGAAAAGATCTGTCTTCCCATTTCCCTGTTTAATGTTCTTGGTATATTTCATCATTGCAAAACATTTTGCAACACATTTTGCATGAAAGACGCTGTCCTGAGGAAGGGCCAACTCACACTGTGCTGTTTGCATAGAGAGCATGAAGGAGGAAGAGCAATAAAAGACTGACTTAATTACTTTGGAGCTGCGGTGCTTCCTGCTGCCACAGCCTCTGCATGAGGTCCTGACTCAGCCACCAGAGTTGGGGAGAGAGGCCTGATCTTGCTGACAGCTCCTCTGGTGCAGCTTTACCCTCTGTCATTGAGCAGCTCACAGCAAATGAACAAGCCACAAAGAGCGGCAGGACATCAGTGATGTAGCCCAGGCTAAAAAAACTTTTAGAAACAGCAGTGACCTACAAGAAGCAAAAAAGCCTTTCTGCCCCGTTCTCTCTCCTCTGCTGAACAATTCATAATCTCTTCTAGCAGTGCTGTTCACCTCCCCTTGAGAGGTCCCTTATCCAGGAAAACAATGAAAGATCAGAGCACAGCTGCAAAAACAAATTCTCATTCATTGCCTAAGTACTTGTATTTTTTGTACTTGAACAAGCTACAGTGATATGACCTAACCTACACTGCATACGTCGAGACTGTGAGACATACTGGATAGATCTGGATCTGACTTCTCAGTTTCTTCTGGAGCCAAGGATTACTAGTGACTATGCCTGATGCTGTGGGGTAAGCCCATTCAACAGTAGGAAGCTCTCAGAAATTTCTTCATTCCTCAGTTGATTAGGTTTTGAGCTAAAATCTACAAAAGTAATACAAATCCAAGGGATCAGTTTGTTTCCTTTAGAAAGTGCTGATTTTTTTCTGGCCAGTTCTAGCAACAGCATGCCTGGCTTAGCAGCCACTTCAGTTCTGTTGCGTTTGTTGCATTTGCCTTTCCTTCTGTTCTTCTCCCTGCTCATCCTTGGGAAAAATCTTGTTGTCTGTCCCAGGTTGCAATTCCATTGTTGGAATAATTGAGCTATAACAGAAACGTTTCCATTGACTTCTTTCTTCTTTTCAAGATTCAAACATTTTGCTTGACCACTTTTGCTTCTCTTATGTCCTTAGAGTTTTGTCCCTGGGTCCTTATCTATATGCAAAATCAATGTTGAGAACTTCAATGCACCATCTGTCTCTGTTTACATCCAGTGACATCCCAGACACAGGGCTTGTACCTGAAAGTCTTTACCTCTAGTCTGAGTATACAAATAAGAAAGGATATAGCAAATTCTCAGTATTTTTAAAAATTATTTCAGTGGGACTATTCACCTCTAATACAACCATTGCCAGTTGTGGTAGGTGTCTACAATATTTCTTTCCCCTCAATTTCAACAGGCTTTGTGCACTATTTCCACAGAAGCTAATGTAATCAGCAAGTTCACTGTCAAATTTGCCCTTTTCTACAGTGGTTGCAAGTTGAAATGAGCCAGTGTTCTGCTTCCAGGTCAGGAATATCACCGCGTTACCTCTATTCTTTTTTTGTTCATACACCATGCATATGACTTTCCACTCAGAAAAGCCAAACTTAAACAAGAAAACACCCCAAATGCAAAAAAACATCGATTTCCTTTTTCATAGGTGAAATATGAAGCATTTTTGCCACTTGAAAGTCAAATACATCTCTTTTGTCCATCACTGCACTCACTGGTTATTATCAAGGAGAAATAGGATTCATTCGAGGAAATGATTTTTCCTTTAAGCTCTGTCTTTTATCTACTTATTCATATGTCTTGTTCCCCCAAAACTGGCTGTTTTATGACATGCCAAGTTACTCTTCTACTGAAACTGTGTAGACTGTATCAAAGAAAGCACATCTCACAGAAGTGCCTCCGCAGCACTTTATGGACTGCACAGCTCCCCAAGAGCAATTAAAAATGAAGAACAACCTTTTCCAACATCCTTTCAGAACTGCACATGGACATTAGCCAGACACAAGACTGAGCTGCAGAGGGTGCATTAAACTCCCCATCTGCTCTTCACAGCGCTCATCACTGATCTCTAACCCACAGTAGAGTCATTTGGCCAAAAAAAGCCATAGTGGATGAGACATGCATACCAGAAGCCAGCTGTACCTTTCCTTCCACAGTATCCACAGAAGGAAATGCATCTGATCCAGTCAACACTTTCTCAGTATTTCATTCCAGAGCATGTGATACCTGTAAGTAAGTCATTCTCCAAACAAACCAGGGAAGCCAGGATTTGTTTTCATTTACACTACCTTATTATCTCAGTTGGTCTTAGCACAACTACTAACTCAGTCCGGTGTACATGATGTCAGAGTATCCCTGAGGATCTCAGCAGCCATCTCAAAACTTAGAAGAGTTTTCGAACGACACCTGCAAGTTTCCACTTTCCAGGAAACCTCTTTTCTAACCCACTCCCTCGCTACGTCCAGTTCCCGTTACGGTGCCGCGATCTGACCCCTCTGCAGATGCTCTGCTCCGAAGGAGCCCCCATTTCCCACGGGCTGCTCCGCCCGGTGGGATACGCACTTAACATGTTTGTTTTATTTGAAGGACCAGCCCCGGCGACTCGTTTCAGGGGTGTATGCTGTGCGACAGCCGTGGAACGGTAAGAGCCAGGTGCTGATGCGGGTTCGTGCGGTGCCCGCTGACTTCCGTCCCCTAACGCCAGTGAACTGGGGGGTTCGCGCGGCGCCTCGCCCGGACTCGTACCCAGAGGGTGCGCTGGGCCGCCCGCAGACCCTGCCCCTGCTCCTGCCCCTGCCCCTGCCCCTGCCCCTGCCCAGCCCGCTCCGTCCAGGGCGCTGGGGCCGCGGCC
>VZRL01004528.1:1324890-1378252 GCA_013397895.1 Origma solitaria | reverse complement strand
GCAGGCTGCGCCTGAGCCAGAGCATCCCGAGCCGGAGCATCCCGGTGGCGTCAGCCGGCTCCCTTTGCAGGAGAGGTCGACACTCCGGGTTTGGGGTGGTTTTTTTCTCCCCCTGCCTATCACCCTGTGCGCGTTGTTCGTGCCCTCGGTGCGAGCGGAGCCTCGGCGGGCACGGCTGCCCGGCGGCCGAGCGCTGCTGCTCGCACGTTCCGCAGCGCNGTCCCGGCGGGCTTGGGAAGCTGCTGTGCGCCCTGGAACAGCGCCCGCCGTGCCTCGCCGGTGCTGCTGCTCCGAGGGAGCATCCTCAGCGGTTTGCCTGTCCTGTGCTGTAACCAAGGGCATTCGATTTTCACAAGCGTTTAACCGAGGTACGTGTTTTGTGGCCTGTGTTTGATCCTTCACAAGCGTCTTTTGGAAAGAACCTGGTTTTAGTCTAACTTCGCGGGTTGGCAGAGTGCTTGAATTGAACGAACGCTTTTTCGGTTTGGAGAAATGGCTTTCGGTGGTGGCAAAAAGGGGAACGCTCTGGGAGAGCGTGGGGACAGCACGGGGCCGCTCAGCTTCTGGAAGGAGAGATGCAGAAAGAAGGGAGGCACGGGCAGGTTTCTTTTGCTGAAAGATGCTGCAGCCCAGGGGTGTGATAACGCAGACCATTGGGTCATCACTGTGCAAGCAAATTCTTGGCTCAGCGGGCATGAACATTGGACTGCTACCCGTGTGCTCTTTCACATTGTTTGCGGAAAGATGATGGGGAAAGAATTGCTCCCTCTGCAAATAAATTGTAACATGCCTATCCAATGTACTGGCAGAAGAGCTGAGCTTAGACAGCACAGCGTGGTAAAAAAAAAAAAAGCCAGGATGGATGCACAAAAATGTGCCATTTCCAAACACTTTATGTCTGCCTAAAAGCTGCAGGCTGTTTCAACATCATTTCGCTAGACGTAATAAAGTTTGGAACAGAAAGCAAGTGAAGCAAACTCTTCCCTTGCAAGTGCTAAACAGTTAGAGGAAAATTGTGAAAATTGTGGTAAAGGGCTGAGAATTTATGATGCTGATTAACATTTATATAAGCAAAGACAATTAGGAATGCATACTAGCTATTATTAAATTTAATTCTTAGTTAATTATAGCAGAACAGGAGAAAGATGAAAGAGGAGAAATGTGTAAAATCTGGACCATATAGGATGCATATTGTGCTGGCAGTTTTATTATGATAAGGGATCCAGCTGGAGTGTCGATGTCTGTTTGCTTGTGATTTTGCTTTTTACAGTCATTTTGAGCCCACTCTAACTTTTCTGTGCCTTAACAGACCGCAACAATAGGCAACCTGAAACCACCAGCTTCTTTCTCTCTGCTGTTATGCCTAGAAGGGTTTGTTCCTCTCAGGGATGGTTGCTGGTTATAGCTGTGTACTGGCTGCCTTCTTTCCCCACTTCTTCCTCAGACTTCCCTATCACCCAAGCTGGGGGAAGGAGAGGCAGGCATGTCACCCCTGCCTCCCTCATGTTTTCCCAGCTTTCCTATGCTCTGGCACACAGGCTTGCCTGCCTGCAGACTGCTACTTGTTATATTCAGTATGTGTACTTTGCTCTCAGCAATATTCATGCTGTAGGATCTGGAACTGCTGGGGAAGGGGTCTTGGGTTGTTTCAACATCCAGGTCCAATCTAGTACTATCAGCATGTAGATGACTGTATGTGTATGAATATGTTTGGCTTAGGAAGTTGTTGCCTTGTGCATTTTGTTAACCTTTTCAAATGTAAAAGGCTGAACTGGGATAGCTTGCATCTACCAAGTGTCTTTGTTCATAATTGGGTCTTAGCGGTGCAGAGCAAGTTATAAGTTGTATTCTGTCAATTCCCCATCAGAGGCAGGGAGCAATGGAGTTTTTTCTCCCTGCACCCCATCTACACAGAAGCAGAAGAGGAATTATCTCAACAGCAGAGTGCATTCAGAAGTTGCTGAAAAATCTGATGTTTCTGATAGGCCTGGGACTTAAAATCTAAATACTAAAAAGTCAGTATATTTTCGCCTCTACCTCCTGCACTCTTTTGCAAGCACTCCTCCCCTGTGTCTTCATGACTGCAGTTGCCTCCTTTTCCTGGCTTGCGCAGAGGAAATCCTGTTACGACATGGTCGATCCATGGCGCTGCTGCAAAACCCACCTCTTAGCCTGCCACTTCGTCTGCATCTTTGTCAGTCCTTCTGCTGCTCCCTCTTCCCCCCTGCATCAGACATGCCAGTCTCAGGCTTTGTCAAGGGACGGTCTCCCCATACATGATGCACCAACTCTCCTGCTT
Source organism: Origma solitaria (assembly GCA_013397895.1). NCBI lineage: Eukaryota > Metazoa > Chordata > Aves > Passeriformes > Acanthizidae > Origma > Origma solitaria. Next base: position 1,375,953 of record VZRL01004528.1, on the reverse strand, counting down.
TCCCAAGACATACCCCCCAGGCTTTGATCAGCCTGTGCTCTCAGCATCTTTCTCCATCATCTTTCTATTTCTCCAAGCTCCACCTTGTGCTTACTTGTAGCTTCATATAGGTGCCTTGTCCATCATTCCTTTCATTTCCTTCAAATGTCCCAGCACATTCGCTTTGGTTTGATGCCTTCAGCAGCTGTCTGGTGAGATACTAAAACAAGCCCTCACCCACGCTGCCACCATCCCTGCCACAGGAATTACTCTTGCTCTGGATTTGAGCACAACAGTGTCCTCTAAAGCCAGGACATCTGAGACGTGGCTGTTCAACAGATCACTCTATCTAGAACCAGCAGAAACTCTCCTTCCATAGCCTACATTATCCTCACTTGCTCTTTTTTGGCATTTCAGGTGCAACCCTGCCCCCTTATGCATGCAAAGCACAGTGTGGCTCACGGCAGCTGCCTTTGCACTCATGTTGTCTCTTTGCCGAAGTTGTTGCAGGCTGTTTTGCAAACAGGGATCCTATGTGAATATTAGGCACACAAATATGCCATGGTTTCTTTGTCAAGGCAGGGTGTGCATGCAGCCTGTGCCAGTAAAATAAGGAATAGCATAGGGATGGGGATCTTCTCTGTTACACCAGTGAGTGGAAACAGAGAATCAAAGGGGAAAGCTGTTTTCTTACTTTTCTTGGTAAAGCATGCTGATGTACCCCAGTCAGGAAGCAGAGTTACAGTGAGCAGAGTTACTGTGATAGCACATCTGTGCCTAAAATTCCCTTGACATTTAAGTGTACGGTATGTAGTTGGTACTGAATCTGCTTTTTTTTTGGAGATAAAAAGATTTGAAACAAAATTATGCATTAACAGAAATTTCTGTTGAACCAAGTGTACAAAACTGTGTCCTAGCCTTGTATTGTGACAAGATTCCTAAGAAGGTTAAAATGAAATCTGCTTGACATTTTTGGGTGTGATATGGATTTAAAAAATGTGTGATTTATACCCATTGTTTTTATGAAATATACTGAAAGTAGCGTATCAGTTGAATTTTGCAATTGAAAAGTGTTTTCTCACTATTCAGGACTCTACTTCCTGGGTCACAGCTTCGTTAGTTAAGGACCAATAACCCCATGGACTAGCAAAGTTAAAGGGCACTTACTGTTCAGCCAAGCTCCTTGCCCAGGTCTGCCTGGAGGTCTCCTGAGAGAGGAGTGGATGTGCCCGCATGGAGCGTGGGAGACGCAGGCTCTCAGGTGCGCTCGTGTGTGCAGCCGTGGCATCAGGATTGGGCAGGATGCTCTGCTGCAGCACTGGGAGAGACAATGGAGACCTTAAATTCATTCACTTCCAGATTTAGCCACACTGTGTCCTAAAACTGTACTCCTTGTAGATGAAGGGGACTATGTCTGATATTTTTGAGATGTTTTTCCCCCTCTGCCTGGAACTGAACCTAGGGTCTAAGCACTGCAAGTTTACAGCTTCACACATGAGTGTGATGGAAAATGAAAGCAAGCTCAGATAACAAGGATTGCTTGCCCTGGGGCTTGATATTTTATCTGGTAGGTTTTGGTCTGTAAAAAAAAAAAGTGCAGGAGCTTAAGCACTCCTCCATGAAAAGTGCAGTGGCTTCAGGAAGGGTGAACACAGTGCACAGCCCTCGCCAGCACTGCCCATTTGGCCCCAGCTGTGGAGTCCACTGCTGGTCTGCCTGAGTCAAATACAAAAGATGTTTATCAGGAGCCCGTGTGAAGAGTCAGGCATGAGGTAGCAAAGCTTAATTATTTGTTCTGAGATTACTTACATCACCACTATGCCACACACACACATGCTGGATGGCATCTCCCGAGAGGCTTAGCAGGAGTGTCAGTGGGATGCGCCACACAGCCATTTGCAGTGTCAGAAAGAAGGGGTAGCAGGAATGGGATGACTCAACCATGAAAGGAGGCAACAAGGCAGGAGCAGTTGAAATACTTTCATTTACTTGTTCCACTGAGAAAAATGGGTTTTAACTTAATTTTCATTTCTCATTAAGCAGCCATTCCACAGTACACTAAATTTTCTGTCCAAACAAAACTTCCAAATCTGATGTTGCAAGAAATCAAACAAGAAGTCAGTACACAAAATGCAGAAATTAAGGATTCCTGATACCTGCTGGTTTCTCCTCTTCCCTGGCTAACCTTGCCCTTGACCTCCTTTCCAGCTGGGCACCTGGGGTCTGTTACTTTGACAGTGACACCTTAGTGGCTGGTTTTGACTGTAAAAGTCAATTGCCAAGACTTAAAGCTATTACAGGCTACCCAAATGACTGCATGAGCCTTCATGCCTTCTCTGTCTGATCATCCGCTGTCACTAAACTTTGGGAGCTCAAATCAGTTCAAGGTTTCTGTCTGGGTTGAATTTGGCTGAGAGCAGCAACAAAAGCTATTCAGAGTGGCAATAACTGGACACCAAGAAATCAAAATCGACTCATCACTATGATCGGCAAAGTGTAGGCTGTTGAGTTTTGGGTGGGTTTTTTTCAGCAACCTGTAATTTTTCACAGGAAATTTAAAAAATAAAAAAAAAGGAAAGAAATATTTTTAACAAACCAGCATAGGAAGGAGATTTCCTTGGTGACTGTGTGTCCTTTGGGTGAAAGTGAAATTGGGGCTGTTGTGGGAGGCAGGACCAGGAGGGTTCCATTTTCCCATCTGAGGTCCCAGATGTACAGCAGGGAGGCTCCTTACCCCTCTCCACATCCTGAGAGATACAGGGAGCAGATAGATGCCCACTCCTTGCATATCATATTGGCACTGAGAATGAATACACTGTTTGGGCCAAATCCTTCTGTGGGCTACTGCTGGAGCTGAAACAGTGGAAATAGCTGCATTAGAGCGGTGCAAGAGGATGAAGGACTGTGGGATACAACTGTGTATGCCAGGGGATCTTCTGAAGATAAGCTTGTTGGTGTTCCGGTCCAAGTATTTCTCTGTTCTTCAAAGATGATTAAAAGCTCAGCCCTCCCTGTCTCACTGGCTACACTTGCCATTTGAATATGAATGCCTGCACTTAGGAAGCCTCGAGGATGTCTTGTGTTTTTCACTTCGCATTTAATCAGCCCGAGATTTGGTAGGCTCTGTTCCCCTTGCCTTGCTGGGGATTGTGGCACTGTTGTGTTGAATGGAGAGTTAAATGGGCAAAAGCAGCGCTCTGTGTATCTGGGGGGAGATTGACTAACAAAGATTCTGCCAAGACAAAGGAGCAAAACCATTTATATTTGCCTTGGTTGAAGATACAGTCCTGTTGCAGAGATCTATGCCTCTTTCTCCCAGGAAAGAAATAAAGGGGAGGGAAAGGGTCTCTGCTACGAGCAGACAAAACTGAGGGCCATAGGGTAGAGCTCTTGGCTACCTGAGACAGATTTGCGAGAGAAAAAGCATACAGGGGCTGCTGTACCCCGCTCCTTCTGCACCACAGCTGCCTCAGCCTCAGAAGCAGTGCTGGGCAAGGCGACAGTGCGCACGCCCTCATACCCTGAGCGTGCGCTGGGTCCATCTCTGGGGCAGCTGACCTTGGGGTTCACCTGCAGCCTCCTACCCCTCCTCACAAAGAGATGGTTGAGAAGCTGTCTGACTCCCTTTGGGTGGAACATTAGTATAATCAATGTTATCAAAACATTTGGATTTCAGCAATTCTATCTTTTAACAGCTGCACTAGATAATTTTCTTTATTGAACTTGGAGAGGCTTAAACCATAAGTGATTCAGTGACTGAAAGGATGAAAGCAGCACAACAATGCATTAGCATCCATCCCCAGAGATCTGCTTCTGTAACGCAGTCAAACCAAATGTGCTGAAGGGGCAGAGCTCTAAGATGTAAAATGATTGTGAAAGTGTCTTTTCTTACCCAGAGGGGACGATCTTTTTGAAAGTGTACCCTCTTTTGCTTTAATCTGCATCATCTGGGAGTGTTTCTTCATATACAAGAAATTTAATTTACTTTATTAAAAACAATTCAGGGGCTATGTTTTAATTTTAGGTATTGAATGCATGTAGCACACAAAATTATTCTAGCTATTTTTGTGCATATAACATATCCAGCTTGGATAGCTCAGGTATGTGAAAATTTAAACTGCAGATAGTCTGAAAAAAAGAGAATGAATGAATAATAGTGTGTAATCCAAAAGACCTGATTCCTGGCAGGAATCTTCACGGTATAATGTGAAATGAATTGGAGAGCAGATACAGTGCTCTAGGGCTTAAAAAGGTGCCAGGGGACAGATGTCTGTCTTGGTCCTGGAGCACACTGCAGAAGAGGAGAAAGGTGTTATCAAAGCCTGTCTGTAAAGCAGAGTTCAGGATCATGGTTTTGATACTGCACATGCAGTTCTGTAACGGCAGCAGGAGGATGTTGCTAGCAGGAATAAAACACAAGCTAGGATTCCAGTTGGTTTGGTTTTTTTCTGAAATTTCTGGCAGTAAGAGCAGTCAAAATTCAGCACTTGTCCTCCCTTTATTTTAATATTATTATAGCCATTACTAAACTCTTCAGCTTTTGTTTGCTTTTTTATAGGAGCTTTTTTCAGCATGCAGTCCCTTTAGATTTGGATGTGATCACCAGCCACATCCTGCCCATTGGACATTGGGCTCCTATCGCCATATCTTCTTTCTGCTTGTAAGTATTTTATTCTTTTTCCTTGCTCATTTTCCTTTTACTTTTAAAGACCAGATTCAACTCACAGATTCTGGGTCTGATCCCAGGTCACAACGTCTTTGATTTATAGTGATATAAGTGACTCTGTAATCCACAGATCCATGGGAAATGTAAATTAGAGAAACACTGGAACCTATCTGAATTAATATAAGTATCCTTATGGCTTTTCCCAGCCCCACACAAATCCCAAGAAAAAATATAACTGGATTTTAACCTCCAACCAAGCCATCTGGGCACTTGTCTTCTTAGATTTTCAAAGACATAAATTTAAATCATATTAATTCATAATAAAAAAATGAAATCAGACCATAAATTAAAAGGAAAACTTTGCTTGTGGCAGGAAATAGTTTTTCTTTTCCTTCTCTGCTCTTTTTTATTGAGTCAGTTGGCAATTGATCCTGTTTCCCAGGCAGAGTGGAAAGGGATTCTCTGCTGGAGGGTCCATCTGTAATGGGAAAAAGAAACATCCCATTTACTTGTGGTCTTTTAATTGCCAAAGGCATGTATCCAAGAGGAAGAAGTATTAAGGCTCATATTCTCAGTAAACTCCAAGCTAGAAGTAATTTTTTGCCTTTCCTACCTACCTTTTCAATGGAATAAAATGTTGCTCACATCTTTTTTTTTGTCTAGACCTACTGTCTTATTTAGTTACATGATGTTAAACTGCTGCATTTTTCCAGTCTAGAGCATATTGCCTTTCAAAGCTGAAGTCTTCCTGGTATGTAAAATTTGCTCAGCCCTTTAGTATGAGCATGCAAATGTATTTTTATTGGCATTAAATGCTTTGTGTTACATGTTTGCTGGAAGGGCAATATTGGTAATACAGGAAGAAAATAAATGAAATAAAGGCGGTGAGGGGGAAGATGAAAGAATTAAACCAGGAGCTCCCTGGCCTTCAACCAATCACTATGATATAGAACTTGGGGATGGGCAACACATCTTTAGGGATGAGTAGGTCTTCTCTTAGAACTGGCATCACCATATCACCTGGCAACCTGCACAATCTTCCTCCTGCCCTTCCTGCCCTGTTAACAGCACACTGAAGTTCGCCCAGATGAGGGACCTCTCCATTGTAACTAAAGGCAAATTAAGATCTCATCTGTTAGGAGATGTTTACAATAAGGGCTTTCCAGGTTACCTTCTACCTGTAAAAAAACAGTTCACAGGAGATTATGCAAAAATATTGGTTTAAGAAGTATAAAAAACAATGCTTTTCTTTGATGTCACTTTGTCTCTCTGCTTAAACAATTTGAAGTTTCTGAAACAGCTGAGGTATTTCTCAGCTTGTAGTCACAAAAATACGGGAACAACCAAGAAAACTAGGTGCTTTTCTGTGGCTGATAAACTCACAAGAAATTGAGTCTACCAGACTTATCTTTGCTTCCTGTTCCTCAACTTTTAGGGTAGTATGCTCTATTAAACTATATCTGACTGTGCCTGGAGAAGTAGAGTTGCTGCATCAAGATATGTGGAGAAATAAAATATAGGTGGTAGGATGGTAAAGCATTAATGACATTGGCACTATGAAAAAGCTCTGTTCATGCCATTCTGGAGAGAGTTACAGTCTCATTTAATATTCACTTTAGTCTGAACTGGGAGATGGCTACTGTTCTAGCATTGCTAAAGATTAAATTACATATGTTACATATAATTTGGCCCTCAGGGTATATGCTAATTGTGAGGCCTCTGCTCCTGACCACATTTGCATTTTCTTACAAGATGGATTTTCTGGCAGGTAGTATCAGATATGCAAACAGTGGATAGCTTTGGCATGGCTACCCAGGCATGGTACTGCCTGCTGCCTGGGGCTGGCCTCTTGCATAGCCATGCCTTGCCTGATCCCTCACCTGCTCAATTTGCCCTGCTTCTGGTGAATGCCACTTTGCCTATCTCCCGCTTACCACAGGATAAAAGAAAATATTAAAAACTCCAGCTGAGCCTGCCTACAGTATCTGCTGGGTTGGCTTATCCTTGAAAAAGTATGGTTGTCCTCACCTGTGAAAGGTGATTTATACCAAGGACATGAATGGAGAAACAATGCACAGTTGGAAGAAAGTACCTAAATAGTGGCTCTGGTTGGAAAGCCAGGATGTACAAATGACACCATGTGTCTAGGAGAGCCTTTCCTTTTGTGTCTAGGAGAGCCTTTCCTTTTGTGCCAACCCTCATATTTAGGGACCAGAGTGGCAGAACAAGGTTTTGCTCTCTTGTATATCTAAACCTAGGAGAGTGTGGAGGTAGAGTCTGTGCCTTCATGGAATGGTGAATCGTGTGACTCTTGTAGGCAGTTTGTCCATCAGAGCAGCAAGACTGTGTAACAATGGAGCAACAGCAGCAGGAAAACTCAGCCATTATCAGAAAGGCAGAGTATGACTCGGGGCTTTCAGCATCAAGGCTGCACTCCATGACTCAGAAAGCCTCAAATCACACATCCCTGTCCTGGCATTGCACAGGTGCCTCTGACAAAGTAATCCAGACCCAGCTACTCCACAGAATCTAGGCTCCCCAGCAGACAGGTGCCAGTTCTCCTGTCCCAGGAGTTTTCAAGTGGTTCATTGGAAAGCCTTCTCCTGTCAGACAGAGTTCCTCTCCATCTGCAGTCATTCAGGAACAACTCTTTCAATTCATTCTTTGCCTTTAACCAACTCAGCTTTCCAACAGCAGATAAGGGAAAGGCAAGGACCACTAGAGAATGTGAGAACTTTGCCTCTTTAGCTCATTTCCTCGATCAGTTTATGGCTCTCAGACAATGGGTTAGCCAGCTTTGCCATTATACTTTGAAGTCATTGGAAAAACTCCCAATCATTTTTTAGGACTAGGTTTGGGCTAAATGTTAGATGTTGTTGCATTTAGTTTTCAGAAATGCAAAAAAACCCAAAACCAACAAAACAATTACCAAACAAGAAGATGAAGCTGACATCTGACTCTCTGGGGGTTATTCCTTTGGGAGGATCAAAGTAAGAGAGACAAACAGTTCATGGCACTTACCTTCTCCCAGCAGAAGCAGGAACCTGAACCAAAATTGTAGCTGTGGTGCATGGAATGAAACAACTTGTGGCTTCGTTTGGAATCAGAGTTTACAGTGTCTCTGATCTCACTACAAAATATTCATTGAAAAATAGCCTGGGCGACATTGTAGGACCTGTAAAAGCTCTGATTTAGCAAAACACTCAGATCTCTGCTTAACGGAGGTTCTGATTAGTCATATTTAATACTATGAATTTTCCACCAACTTCAAAAAAAGTCCCAAAAAGTGGCACAGTTATTCTTTGTTCCAGGGCTAAAAGTGCTAATGGTAAAAGTAGAATGTAGTAGATTTCAAATTTGTGAAAAATGTAAAGGCTTTCAACTTCTGCCATGTTAAAAAATTCATGTGAATGAATTCCTTACGTTATTACAGAGCAATTCAGTTAATAATGGATCTGATTTTCATTATGACAAGTAATTAAGAATAAACATCTCCTATATCAAAGCCTATCTTTTAAAAAGGATAAATTAGCTATAACACACTTAACTACTTCCAGAACATGAAATGAACACATATTGTTTCATTAGTTAATTTTATATCACTAAATTGAAGACAGTTCAAAAGGAGTATAATCTCATAAGGATCTCTCTTTGTTCAGCCTGTTGTGACTTATTTCACAAGGTACAATAAATACTGCTTCCTGTGGGGCTAAATAGTATTAGGGTTATAAAATGGCTCTAGGTTAGTATATTTTATGCATCACTATGACTTATATACCCTACCAAAGGTAGGAATATTTTTATCTGGTATTTGCAGATACAGTTTTGTACTCCTGCATATCTTGTAAGCTATTGGGATGCTTGATTAAGACTACCAAAAGCTCCACTATAAAACAACAAACACAATAAATAAACAATAAAACAACATTGGGAATGTAACCCCTTGTCCATAGCCCTCAGATAGTCCTCTCATGCTTTCTGGGCTGGCAGGGCTGCCCATTCCTTGGAATGTTGCTTGTAGGTGTCACAAGGTTCATCACTTGGCTGAAACATGCCTGCCATTGAGACCCCCATGGCAGAATTACAATGAGGTGTGATTTGATATTTGAAACCATTCAAAACATTTTATAAATATACAGTACGAAAGCAGATCTGGCGGATTTTCTAATTCTGGGTGCTTCTGGCAAGACACTACAGAGTAAGTGGCTAATGGATTCATCATCAACTGTGATGTTGACTGGTTTTACTCATCTAGGTTGAGGAGCTGAAGTCTTGAGAGGGGGTTTCATTCCTTGATTAGATTTTTTTTTCACAAGATAAATTTGGATTCCAATATTTCTGTCCCATATAACGTACATTTTTGATTGTGCCATCCTGCAGTTAAACAAGTCATGGTCGGGAAGGGTCAATTTTAATTCATTGGGATTCAGTAGGATTTCTTCTAATCCCTGCATTTTAGAAAATTGAGATATAAAGATAATTGCAAGCTAATTCCGTAAGAATTACAGCTTTGTGCTAAAAAAATCTAACTCTTAAGAGCTAACTTATATGAAGTGCACATTATCTGCTAGTAAATTAATCTTGCCTTTTTTTTTCCCCCCATGCAGTTCTGAAGGATATAATCTTAAATTGTCCTGGACTTAAGCAGTAAAGGATAAATTCATTCACTGGCTGACTTGCCATCTCACCGTTGTGATGGAAAAATGTTTGCTTAAAATAAACTCTTTTTGTGCTACTAAAACTGCCTCTGAATACAAGATCTGTTGTGATTTTTAAAACACAAACCCAATAATGTCAGAACCCGACCCTTCATCTGGATTTGTAGGAAACATGGAAAATGGGACATTTCTGGAGCTGTATCCCACATCCATTTCAACTTCAGTGGATTCATCACCTGGCCGTTTATCCAACGTCTATGTCTATGTTTCTATATTCCTCAGTCTCTTAGCTTTTCTCCTTTTGCTACTGATCATCGCACTTCAGAGGCTGAAAAACATAATTTCTTCCAGTTCCTCCTACCCAGAATACAATAGTGATGCTGGAAGTTCGTTCACTAATTTAGAGGTTTGCAGCATTTCTTCCCAGCGCTCTGCTCTCTCAAACCTTTCTTCATGAAAATAAATGAAGGGAAATAGACGGGGAATGGAAGAGCTTTTTCTGGTTACTTGGGGAGGTAGTGCATGTAACATTTGCCTTAGAACACTATTATCAAGAGGTGTTTTTAAAAGTTCCCTTATTCTTTTCGCCGTTTCCTTTTCTAGTCTCCATTTCCCCTTTAACTAATTTTCATTTTGGACAATTTTCATTTTTGGACACCTGATCATCATTTCTTGCCTGTAAAAGTGATGCTGTCTCTTTCTCACATGTATACAGTGTTCATTAAGAGTATTCCTGCCAAATTGTAATACAGTTCTAACTGGATGTATCATTTTTCTGCTCTAGTTGTGACCCCTTCACTGGTCATGTGTCAGCAATATGCTGACTACTTTTCCTTTTTTGATTACATAAGGACTTCTGGATGAAATCCCTATTGCTAAAGTATAAAAAAATCTGCTTAAATTATAAATATTGGGACAATTTAAAGTTGTTGGTATTGTTTCCTTTTTGCTTTTTAATTTTCACATCTTTTTCAGTATTTATTGATGTTTATAAAACACAGCTAATTCTTGAAGAATGTTGCTTTTGTTTATTTGTACTCCCAACTTGTTCTGTATAAAGTCTGTATTTAAATTTTTGAGTCTCTTTGGCTAACTTAGTAAAGCGATCACAATAACCATGCCCACTGTTGAATGTGTGGAGGTATTTTTGGAGCCAATTGCATCTCATTATCTCATTTGCCTAATGACTTGTTCCTCCAGGGGGCAGCTTTTGCTGCTGAATCATAAATACCACACAACTCCTTTGCCTTCTTCACTGATTCTGCAGGTCCTTCTTACTGGATACCAGGACAAACCAGTGGTTTCTTGTAAAAGACCTGTATTCAATAAATACAGGTAGCAAGTGAATCACTCCTAAACTGTCCTTTTAGGCACATGATGTTTGTACTCACAAGAGCAGAGCCAGCAGGGACAGAAATTGCTTGTACTGGTGAGGAATTTCTGGGCCAGGCTTTGTCCTGTGATTTCGGAAAGGTGCAGTGAGGTGGAGTGGGGGGACACAGGGATCTGCACAGTGGCCAGGCAGACCTGTGCTCTGACCTGCAGGAAGAGCAAGGTGTACCTGCAGAGGGCAGGAAGGGATGGGCAGGGAAATGGCAGTAGCTCTGCCCCTTTCCCCCATCAGCATAATGAAAAGCCAGAGATGGGAAGAGAAATGGATGATGTTTCACAATCTCACTCGTTTTTGCCATGCCATTATCTGGGTTATGATTTCCCCTGCCCAAAATGTAACGCATCACTCAGTTTCTGCAGTAAAGTAATGAACAGCTTTGTGAACTAGATCCTGGGGTCAGCTGGGAAACAAAGCCAAACATTCAAAGTAGGGATTCAAAGTGCCAAGTGTGACTCGGTAGGACTGCAGCCCCAGACTGTGGTGCAACGCCTTGTTGTCCTTACCACACTGTGTGAGCACAGCTCCATCCTGCCATTCCAGCTCATGCAAATTTCGCTCTCATGGGTGGATCCAAGGCACTGGAGAGGCCTGAGGAAGGGTACGGCAATGTCACTGCCATTTCTGTTACTGACATAATGCAGGTGTAGCTCTGTGAGATGAAAAGGTCTCAGCAGGAGCAGCTGCCCTCCCCTCACCTGGCACTACTCCCCAGCAGTCCGAAGACTTAGGGAAGACTTCCCAAACACACTTATACCTCTTGCCGAGCTGTCAAGAGGTATAAATGTGTTCCTGAACAAGACAGACTCTGCCATTAACTACACAGGCTTTAAAATACAAATTTGGAAAGCCTGGTATAAATATAATCATTAGAAATGCAACTGCTGTTGCCAAACAACACAGATGATGCTGGAGTTGGTGTTTTCAATTTTTAAAAGTGGACACGCAGTATGGTAAGTGGTAATGATTTCTGGTGGTGATTAGCTCCTTACAAAGGTCAAAGAACTTGCTGACTAATAAAGGATATGAACCTGAAGATTTCCTGAACAAACTGGTTTGATGAATATATTTACTGCTCGGACTATTTCATTCATCTAGACAAAAGTTTCTTGTATGTTACTTTTCACTGTAATTGAAAATTGACCTTGAAAAAAGAGGTAGCTGTTTAAAAGGGATCAGGAAACATCCTTTCCCTTCTGAAAGCTTTTTGAAGTCCCAAACCTGTAACAGAATGTATTTGTATGTTGAATGGTAGATAAAAAATAAATGAACTGTAAATCAAGACAGAGCAACTCTTCAACTATCTTGCCTTACTGACAAAGTTGCAAATTTGTTGCTTCCTTTGCTGCAAATGGAGGAATTTAATCAAAACCAGAGATGAGACCACGGGTTGAGATGGGTACTTGTTCCCAGCAATGTGTCTATACTTGCAGATACAGAGACATTTAATATTAAAATACAAACTGTTGAAAACCCATTGGCTGTGTTCAGTGAGCTGTTGTCAAACTTCACAAGAACAAAAGTATTTTTTAGACTGCAGAAAATAGCAAACTGAAACCACACATTTGATTTTCCTTTGTAGTTTACTAGATGCTATTAATTCTTTCCCACTCTGCAGTGACATACGGGATTGCACAGTCATCACGATTTCAGCTGAGTTGCATCTGTTCTCTTCAGGACAGATTTGAATAGAAACAAGTAGGTTCCAACAAAACAGCATCAGGAGAAGCCACAGGCAAAAAGCACAATGGCATTTTTGATGATTGCAAGGTACCACTTCTTCAAGGAAAAGAAAAAAGAGGAAGAAAAAAGAAACCCACCTGAAAACCTGAGCCTGAGTTAACTTGAGAACACTGGAACAGGCTTCCTAGAGAGCTCATGGATGCTCCCAAGCCTGTCAATGTTTAAAAGGCACTTGGACAATGCACCTAGCCACATGCTTTAGCTTTTGGTCAGCCCTGGAGTTGTCAGACAGTTTGACTAGATAATTTCTGTAGGTACCTTCCAGCTGAAAATATTGTACTATTCTATTCAAACTAGAGTTACAGGGATTTTTTTTTATTTATTTTTTTTCCTGTGTCCAATCCCAGGATCCCCATCAGAAGAGAGAGAGAGAGAGAGAGAGAGAGAGAGAGAGAGAGATGTGGAGATACTGCACTGAGCCCAGCTCAGGGCTGCTAAGATGATTAAGGGACTGGAGCATCTTTCTTATGAGGAGAAGCTGAGAGAGCTGGGACTGTTTGGACTATAGAAGGCTCAGAAGAATCTCATCAATGTATATAAATACCTCACGGGAAGGAGGAAGTAGAGGGAGCCAGAGCCTTCCAGTGGTGCCTATGGCAGGACAAGAGGCCGCTGGCACAAAATGAAACACGTGAATTCCACAAGAAAATATATTACTGAGAGGGTAGCCAAACACTGGCACAGGTTGCCCAGAGAGGCTGTAGCCCTTCTGTGTGTTGACCTGACCCTGCTTTGGGCGAGAGGACTAGACCAGATGATGCTCAGACAATCCTCCTTCATGTCAGTGCAAAAACTCAGAGGCTTCTGGCTCACTGCCTCCTCCTGATGTGTTTTCTCATCCCTGGAGCTGAGTAAGCAACATCATTACTACGAGGTGATTAGTTCAATAATTTGTTGCTAAAGAGCTGCTCTGCTCCCACTCCTCCCTGCAGCCGCGTATTTTTCCAGCTTTTCCACTGCCTTTTGTGCTGTGGGTTCACATATCACAGTCAGCTTTTGCCCTGAGCCGGTTTTGGTTGTTACTAAGCCCTCTAATTCAAACACTGCTGTTAACTTGGGTAAGATATGACTCCAAGTTTGCATGGCATCAGGCAGTAGCAGAGTATACCTCAAAATCTATAGAAAAAAAATGAATAAAACATGGATGAGAAAAGAGCAGAAGGAGTTTCTGGAACACACAGAAAAGCTATTTTGCTTTAGTTCAACAGATATGGTCCATTCAAGCATATTTAATCAAAGAGTACCTGCTGAAGGCTGTGGCAGCCTCTGTATCTAAGGTTCTCTTGCACTGCTGGCCACCTTGGCCCTACTGTCAAGTTAACCCATCATATTTATCTGCCCTCAACATTACCACATTATTCCTGAAACAGTGTCATGCTTTTCACTTAGCAACTCTTCAACTTTATGGAGAGTTTATTCCATTGGAATTATTTCCTGCATTCAGTCCTTATCTGTCTGCCAGGTCACTTGTAAGGTTAGTCTCTGTAAGCTGAAAATCTTGTCTGGATTCCCTACAAACGCCTTTTAACATGGGAGCAAGTCTTACTCCTCTTCTGTGCAGCTTGTTTGCCCTCCTTTCACTGTCTAACCCCACAGTACTCTGGCAAGACTCAATCCCCAAGGAGCATGATGCTCCACTCTACTTCATCTTTTTTCCTTCAGCATTTCTTTTTTTTTCAGTGAGAGCCCTGGCAAAGACATCTGCATGGGAAGGTTATTTACGAGGTCCATATACCTCCCATTCTTCTTGATAGGGCTGTTTTCACTACATCTGTTATGGTTGCCCAAGGAGACTCGGTGAATTCCAGCCCAGCTGCTCCCTGGCTCAGTGACCTTCCCACATCCATTGCTCTCTGCAGGCTCCCAAAGACAAGGGCCCCACCTCTCTGTGGCTACAGCGGAGGATTACATGCCCCAAATGCAGGGTGCAAAAGTAGCCTGAAGGAGCCCTTTTTTTCCTCTCCAGGAAAAGTGGGCTTGCTCTTGCCTGTGTCATTGCATTAGCCAGAGCAGCCCTGTGCCAGGCACTTGGATGTGCCAGCAGGAGCCGCCTGCAGCCACAGCCCTGCGCTCACACCGCAGCTCCACAAAGCTCCTGCCTCACTCACACTGCCCAAACAAGCAGCCCAAAGTGGCCAAGATCCTGCCGCAGGCTGGGGCTTGGCCAAGGTCACTTTCCTGATGCCAGATGAAGGTGTTTTCACGGCTACTCCCAGCATTGTGCTTTGGAGATAAAAGCAACATCACCCTCCTGTGTATCCACTTCCAGGGCCAGGTAAGCACATCAGTGTAATCACAGCAATCGCCATGCAGGTGGCAGGTACTGTTTAAGGGGACAAAAAAATTGCTCTATCCAATTATTTCTCTCCTCAATAAATGAGTGTAGATGTCTGTCAGAGCATTGTTTGCTACACGTATTTACTTATGAAGCTGCACTTCTAACACTGAATGCTGATTTGGTCATATAGACCATGTTCCAGAGTACAGTTACATCTCTTTTTTTGTTTGTCTGTCATGCAGTATCATTGCTTAAATATAAGATGGAGACTAAGCCGTTAATTAGCGAATTGTGCGCTCATTGCCCCTTCAGCACAGGGATCAGTTTGTTGTTTCTTTCAGAATATTAGTTACAGCCCATAAATCATTTGCATGGCTTTTTCTTGAGCCTGGACTCAGCAGTTGCTTACGAATAAGAAAAAAGTGTAAAGGACATATTTATGTTGGAGATTCCTTGTGTTGTTCGCTCAGGGCAAATCCTGCTCCAGCTCCCTGGATGCTGCTACAGAGCTGGGAGCTGTGTGCCAGGGGATTTCTGCCAAGGTACCCTCCCTTTTTCCAAACCCCTTCATCAGGATGCAGAAGATGAAACTTATTAAATTAGGACGAGCTGAAACACCTGCCAGGAAAAAGGAATGATGATACAAAGGCATCCAGCAAGAACAGAAGCATAGCAGGGAGCAAAAGGAGATGCAGCCTGGAAAACATGTAAATGGATGTGTCTGGAGCAGGAGCAAACTGAGAAAGGACTACTGCTGGCTGGAGAAACCAGTGGCAGTAGCGACAGAAGAGCATCTTTTCGTGAGAGGGGGTGATGAATTAGGCACAAATAGGCAATATTGCAGCAAAAAGGTAAATAAGGCCACCATCCCTCACAAGACAGAAGGTCTCTTTTTCTCCTGTCCTCAGTGCCAGTGTCAGGGACAGCTGATGGGCAGGGGGAAAATGAGGTTCATGGCTGGGCAAGTAACTTCACTGGCCCACACATGGGAAGATCCCCCCAGCCCCCGCTCCTGCTGCAGCTCTGGCTGTTGCTGCCCTGCTCCTGAATCCCTTGCCTCTGGCAAAACATTTTCTGCGCAGGGCATTTTTTTTCTGCCCAGTCCTATTTTTCTCCATACTCTCCTGTTTGTTTGTTTTTTTTTTTTGCTCTCTCTTTGCATCTGAAGGCTCCAAAGGATTGTCCAATAAATTGTACTTCCTCTGGGATATCACACAAGAGCTTTCCCAGGCTGTCATGATGCCTCTCTGCACATCCTGGGCTGCTGGGCAGGGTTTGGACAGGTACACCTTCATATGGAGACACTGAGTTGGTGTTTCCCATCCTGCCACCTGTCAGTGCCCCAGCTGTCCTGCTACATAGCACACTTCAGCACACGTGGAACTAACTGCTCCTCAAAAACTTCAAAAACTGTTCTTCTTTACACATCCAGAGAGGGTTTTTCAATGAGAAATGCCTCTATGCTCCCAGGAATTTTGCATGGTATTGTAACAGGGCTGGAAATCCCATAGGACTGTGCCTAATTTCCGTAGTAAGAAGTCTGAAGAATGACTAACACACATTTTCAGTAGTACCTTTAAAACAGAAGCTGCTTCATGGTTTTCAGTTTCCATTCATGCTTTCAGAGGTTGGTTTTATTCAGAAATTAACTCCTGGGTGAACATGTCATTGTATCTCTACAGGAATAATTTTTCTTCACTAACTTTTCTATATTTGAGAATCTCGCAAATACACAATTTCAGATTACGGTCCTATGTTATATTCCTGAAGAAATGTCTAAATTTGTCATTTCAGCCATCACTGTGAAAAAGTGGGGGAAAAGGGTAGCCCTAATATCTGCCCCTAACAGTGAGTTAAAGGCTGGGTTAGATTTGCCAGGCAATTTTGTCAGACCCAGGTGGTCCAGCTTTCATGGTGTTTGTTGTAAGACACTGTCAGTCCTGCTGACATCCAGTGAGGGGGAAGTCTGTGCTTCACAGTGGGTGAGGTGAGACCCTGTGGTCCCATCCTGTCCTAGAAAGGGTCTCGAGTGCAGAGGTTCCCTCCCATACTGTCACACTG
This sequence comes from Origma solitaria, assembly GCA_013397895.1. Lineage (NCBI taxonomy): Eukaryota > Metazoa > Chordata > Aves > Passeriformes > Acanthizidae > Origma > Origma solitaria. Next base: position 1,359,178 of record VZRL01004528.1, on the reverse strand, counting down.
TCCCTCATCATCTGCTCCTGCATGGGCTGGTGGCCCAGGGAGGACCTGGAAGGATCATGCCCAGCTACATGTGTGCATTGAAAGAGGACCCTGCAGCCCTATGCTACACAAAAAACTTCCAGAAAAAAAAAAATTGGTAAAAATTTTAGAAATTTATTAGAAAACATTATAGCTCATTTTGAAGGTAAAGCAGATTGTACTGACAGATTTATAATTGCTTAGATCTACTGAGAATTCAGAACAAGGCAAGTTGTTTGACCAAAGGCGCTTTCAAGTGTCTAACTCATCAGTGTTCATTAAATGGAAATAGGGGCTGCTGTGATGAAGAAAAATATCAGATACTGTAACTTGAACCTTGGCAAGATCAAAAGCAATTAGTTTGGTACTAGAATCAGAGTGCTTCAGCTGAAGTGGAAGAGAAGGCAGGAAAAAGAAACTTTGCATGATTTTGCATTACAGAAAATGATTATAATTTTGTAATAAAAGGGTTGTTGCAGAGAGAAAAAGAAAGTGGAATTATCAGCAAGACAGACTGACCTTTGCTCAGCTTGGGTGCTCCTATCTGGAGTTGTTCAAAGTGGTTATCAAAAAGGCACAACTCTGCTGTTGCTGCCTCCTGTGCTCTACTCCATGTGAGTAGCTGTCCTCTTAAAGTAATCCTGCTGGGATGGTCTTCTGGTCTTTGATTTTCTTCCCCGAAGATGGATCCCAGCAGAGGGAAAAGTGAAAAGCAAAACAAAAGAGGTTTCAATGAGAACAGAATTGGATATATAAATAAATAGGTATACAAATAAATAAATAGAGAATAAGCAAAAGGAGTTGAAAAATATGTGTAAATAGAGAGACAGAAGAGGTGCAAATTCAGTTCAATTCTATCTTAAAAAAAAAGGAAATGCTTGCAGAAAAACAGGAGGAAAAAAATTAATTACGCTTTGAGGCAAACCACCCACCAATTGCTTCCTATTTGCAACTAGAAACCTGCCAAGCAAAATAGATAAGTGGAAGGGTAATTAGGAAAGCGGATATGATTAAATGTTTGGGGAGCATGTGTGTTCCCATCTCTGCCCATGTGTGTTTAGCTGCTGCAGGAAATGCGCCAGAGGGGATGGAGAAACAGAACCATCTCTGCAGACAAGGAATAATGTGCAGGTGGACTCTTCCTTCAGCAACACTGGGACCCATCAGCTCTGAGGGGGATTTGAGCAACCAGGATCTGCTCCTCATCCATGTCCACCTACACCCCCCCAGACAGCCTCAGGGACTGTCCTGGCATTGCTCAGGTGCCCAGGGTCCGTGGGTGCTGTCCACTGCCAGGATGCTGCAGGAGCTGCTGGGAGCCAGCGTGACTCCTGTGAACATCTATATAGTGACCAGCTGTAAATGCCTTAGGACAGCTCTGTGGTCACATGGAGTAGTTATGTAGCCTCTCTTGTGTGGGGAAAAAAGAGGTTTGTATCATGCATTTGTGTCTGAAGATGCTGACTTGTGTTCGACTGCAAATGTCTGTGCTACAGGGACTGTGATAAGAGAATAAAGAAACAAAAGGAGAATGAGAGCAAGGCAGAGTACAAAAGCAAGGGACTGACTTTGCTGTACATCATCCTCAAGGATCAAAGGATTTACAGTGAAGCAAACCAGTTGTGCCCCCCACCCCTTTTACTACTCCATTAAAGCTGTAAATAACATAAAATTTCTATGCTTAAAACAATGCAGCAGCTGGGGAAGCAGGTAGGAGGCACTGTTTTCAGCAGAAAAAAAAAAAAGATTAGATACCTATCCTGTTTTTGAAGCAAATAATGTGCAGGCACTGGGCTATGCTCCTACTAGAATTAGCCTCCAAGCAGCCAAATCTGCAGCAGAGTCCTGTGCAGATACGTCCTGTCTTCTCTGTTCACTGGAAAACACAGGTCACAGTTTACTATCATGAGCTTCATGCATTTCTGTCAAAATTATTCGAATCAAATAAACACCATTATTAGTTGAACTGCTTTATTACAACATTTTTGATACAAATGGTTCTCAGATTGTTTTGAACTATATTTAAAAGTGATCCAGATATATCTATTTTAAAATGAAGTATTCAAAGCATGTCTATACAGATTAAATGAAACAGTCTTGTTTAACCTAAAAGCAGATTTAAATTTTTTTTTTTTTTTCAAAAACAGAATCTTTTTTTGTGAAGAAAACTCATTTCAGAGAGAGCTGGGTGAATTTTTTTCAATTATTTAATTAATCAAGAAAAAAAGTCAGTTATTTATAAAACCTTAATCTAATTTTCTTTTATGGCTTGCTCCTAATGCACGTTTGCACATAGACCTCCTGTTGACCTCCATGGAAGTTACGCATCTAAAGGGAATGCAGAACCAGACTCCGCAGACAAAATTAGTGATTTTCTAATTGCTCTAATTGGTGTTTAATTTTTCCGCTGTTCAGAGACCAAGTTACTGACTTTTAATGAGAAAAAGAAATATATGCTGGAATGAGAATGTAATCAGATAAGAAAAATAGTTAACATTATATTAGAGCTGCAGAAACAGAGCAATTGGTAAATGTGAATGTTTTCATTTTCGGTTACAAATACCACCGATTGCCATTTCCGTTGCCACTTCTATTAATTTGTATTCAGAAAACCACATCCCTGAAAATGTGTAAAGCATCTGCTTTGAGGAACTGAGTGTCAATAGCTGAACTGTGTGCATTGCCCTACAGAGACCTTCGGAGTGGTAAAGAGGAAGAGTAGGTCATTGCTATTATGGATAGGGATTTGTGGGTTGTCCACAGGATGGATCTAATCACATTATCCATTAATTCAGCCCACATGAGGGGAAAGAAGTGACTCAAAGACATCAGCATTCACACAAAGTAAGTATGTTGGGTTTTATTCAGATTAAACATGACAGTGACTTCAGCTGGCTCCCCTTGTATGGAGGTACTTCAGGAACCCCTCATTTTCCTATTTTCTTTGAATTTTCCTAGTTTCCTTGTTTTTCCTGAAATTACCGCCTGTCCTATGTACATGACACTTTATGCTAAGCAATCTGAAACCCTCTGGTGCAGTAACTAGGTGTGACTTGACCTCCCACTGATTTACTGAGCCTAGAAAACCTCTGCAATAAAAACTGCAGTGGAACAGTTGGGTAATTTGACATCAGTAATTCATGGCCTATCCCCCCTCACGCTACCTTTACCAATACCCTTTACTGAGCAGTACTGACTTTGTTTAGCATGCAACACAGGCCTTCTGCTGATAATCGGTAACATCTGCTTTACATCAAAAGGGTAGGGAAAAATATTCTTGCAAGCAGACTCTGCTCATCTTGGTTGTCTGTAGCAAATTTTAAGTGGAGCTGGTGTATAACAAAAATCACAGTTGACAAGGGGTATTTTTAGCTACATACCTCTGATCTGGATATCATACAGCAGCTCATCTGGGTTTTGAATTTCTGTAAGTAATGATTCTCCAAGCATCTCCTGAGTCCTGGTAAATTCAGTGAGCCTACCTGATGAGCACGCAATGGGAAAGGTCTCTACAGTTAAAGAGGGAAATGCTGTAAATACCATTTTGGGCAGTATGTTTGCTAGGATAGATAAAGATCCATTAGCTACAACATTAAAATGCGGTGCTGCCACAATTCTGAGCCCTTTTATGAAAATGCCCTTACCACTACTAGGTACTCTATTGCCATTCATTGGGACTATGTAATTTCTTCAGTTCTATATTATTTTTTTATTAAAGAGATAGTTAGCAAGATAGTTAGATAGATAGATAGATAGATAGATAGATAGATACCCCAGGGTGAGTGCTGCAAATAAAACTCAGTGCTGAGTATATACAGTAAAGGAATTGTTAAGTGAATTTCTAGAAACCAGGCTTTATGGGATGGGATCACCTCTGAGAGACTTCTTTCTTTCTCTTTTTAGCTCGTGTTACCCTAAAATATGCACTCTGAAAACAGTCTTTTCTAAGTTATTTCAGATACGTTTTATTTTGTTTTCATAAACGACCTCCCCCCCATATCTGAATAGTTAGACCTGTTCCCCACTGCATCCTGATTTCCTGGAAGTCCACAAAGATTTTTGAGTTTACAGGGTTGAATTACAGAATTTTAATTAACAAGTCATCCTTATAACTTAGGGATTATTTTGCTCCTCTGCAAAATCCAGTAGTAATGCCTGGATTAAAAAGATTAAAGAAACACTTTCAGTGCAGATTTTTGAGTTTGCCAAGGCTATGATTTCATAAAGCTATGGACCAAAACAAGTTTCCCAGTGGTTTTCAGTACATATGGATGAAGCACAAATTTGTCTGACATCCTGAAAATGTTTGTTGACAATGCGAAATTAGTTCATTTTACTTTCTCTCACTCTCACATACACATTTATTTTTGTGTGCTTATGTGCTCCTCAATCCTCCCAGACACTTCTCTCATTCTTCTCTGAATTCTCTAATCACTTCTAGAGAGATGATCAGCATCCCACTCAGTGCTGCAGCTCCTGTCACCCCAGAGGCATGGAGAGACTTTCCAGGATTCCTGCATTGCAAGGGGATGTTTCTGCATAAAGAGGCACAGATTAGCCATATATTGTAGCAACCTCACATTTCATCTTTTTTTTTTTTTTTTTTTAGCTCCAAATCATCTGTGTGAGTCTGAAATCAATCAGCATCATTGAAAGTCTGGGCAGAGGAATGTTGTACATGGTATAGTCAGAAAACTGGACCCTGGTCCACTCCATTAATCCCAAATCATCTTTTCACTTAAGATCCTTCCATCAGTTCTTTGCCTCCACTGTGCTCACCTTGTCCCAGACCAGCTTGCCCTTGGGACTTCTTTTAATACTCTGTTTACACCTTCGTTCAAGTCATTAAACAAGCCTGCATGTAATACCAGTCTCAGCAGCAAGTCACCGAGCACCAACATGACACGTTAATGTTTATCATTGCCCTTTGTTTACAATTCAGGGAGTTTTAATCCCAAAGTACCTATCAAGTCAATTATCTGAGTAATATTTCATAAATTACTCTATCTAGTGTATTACTGACGTGTAATTATATTGGTGTAAATTGTCAGAGCTATCAACAGAATTAGGCATGTTACATTCATAGGAAAGCTGCAGCTGTCACTTCCTCTACTTTTCTTCTCCCTAATTTGTTTGTTTGAGGCAGAGCCAGGGCCTAGGAGCAAGAAGGGTGCTTGGGCAGCACATGCATGGACCCATGAGGTACTGTGGAGCAGACAGAGCTGGGAGAGTTTCAGACTGCTGCACTGGGCAGGAAATGTCTATAATACTGTCCTCAGTGGCTCCTGCTTTCCTTTCACAGATTTTTGGGGTTTTCTTTCCTCAGAATTCCCTCCATTGCATAAAGTGAGACGGGAGCTTATCCTCATACAAATTCAACTGCCAGGATTGTTCCTCCCTTCCAGAGAAACCAAACTATGATTTTCTCTTCTTGTTCACATACAATTTAGAGCATAAGTTGCCTTACTGGGAAGTTTCCTGCACTCTGAGGTCGACACCACCAACTAACAGGCAGTCTCTTCGTTGTTCTTCATCTACTTTTTCCTGGTCCAACCCTTAAATCACCGTTGGAAGTCTCTTGCAAGCTGTTCTTTTTCTGCTGTGTCTCAGCAGACAGTCTTTGTCTGGGAAGCACATCCAAGCCTGAGAGTGTTATTGAAGCTACTCAGGATTGATGGCTTCTCCCAGACACCATCTCAGCTGGCTCAGGCTCTGCAGGAACTGGCAATGTGGCTGCTCCCAATTAAACCTTACATTTGCTGCATAAATACCACAGTCCCCATATGACCTGAACCGACTGTCTTTTTCATGTTTATATTTTCCGGGAGTCCATGTCTGGTTTAGCAATTAACAGGTCTTTTATTAGATCTCCTTTACTTCCTAAATGCTCCCATTTTCCTTTCTCATTATGACATAACCTTTTTAGAGTCAGATAAAACTCTTCTTGTGAGAATTTAGTCCCCTCACCAATTCCTGGATGTTTTCCTTTGTGACAGCCTTTTTTCAGGCAGGAAGGGGCCTTCATTTAAATGTGTTGCATTTTTCATTTGTCCTTTGACCATTTCCAATGACATTTCTACTGGTTTTGTCTACTTAGACCTTTTTCGTTAAAAGCCTTAGCCAATTCTTTTTCTCTTGTTCTATTGCTGTAGGTTTTCTTAAATCTCAGTTCTTTTGTTTAGCTCATTAGTCTAGACCTGAAGATGACGACGAGGGGGAAGAAGCAAAATAGAAAACATTTCTGAGATCTCAGCCTAAATCACAAAATTAAACACTTGATAAAAGCATGAGCACCTTCTGGTACAGGTTGCTTGGCCATACTAAGACAAAACATCACTCCTGGCCACTGAAGGCATTTGGCTCCCCAGCTAGTGCAACATCTTAAGCACACACCTCCTCTTTTATTCAGAGAGAATACTTGCTGAAATTGCTATTAAGCAGCTGGACAAATGTGAAAATCACAGAAGGGCTTTGTTTTCTGCAGAATCACAAACTCAACTAATCTCAGCCCTTCCACGGTTTTAGAATTATGTGCTACACTAAATTCTGTCTTACCTAAGTCAGCAGCGACAAAAAATACTTCAAGGTATTTTGTCATCTCAGAAGAATTTGTCTTACCACAAGGTGTCATGCCCTCTGAGGTGGCCAGAGTACAGCAGTATTGTGTTCTGCTTTCCTTTGTTTCAAACACAAAGATTTTGACAGTCCACCTAAAATAGGAATTGTCTGTGCCTCTCTAAAGGAAAAGTTAATAGGGCATCAGATACCACATTTCAAGCCTGACTGTACTATTAAAGGTGGGGAAAAAAGCTTTAGTTTTATTTAAACAAGTCAAAGTGTTGTTTTCAAATATGTGGCTTGTCTCAGTTATCAACTACAGTATCTTCGGCAATGACTTGTAAAGCTACCTCTTAAAGAAAGAGATAATTTTTATTTGAAGCTAATTCTATGAAAAAGTAATAAAAGCAAAATATTCTTGAAAGGATTTTGGAATATTTTGAAATCCAGTCTGGGTCTCGGTGTGGATCTGAGGCATGAATATATTTGCATAAATGGAAAAGAAATGTGGGAAGGTCATTGAATTTAGAGAAGTGTTGGGCATACTGCACGAACTGAAAGCCTTTGTCAAAGCATTATTTTTGCACTCTCCCTGCTCATCCATTTCAGAAAGCCACAGTTTTTCATAGGTGTTGAAGGTCCTTCCTGCTGCAATCAGGCTGTGCAGCCATCACACACTGCCTGCAGAATCCTTGTGTTAGGCAATGGAAATCACTGACTCTCTGGGAGTCACAGACCCCACCGTGAGATGTACCAGATCAGGATACCTTTGCAGTGTGTTTCAGTGGAGACATCCTCACTTCAGCTTTTGTTCACCAGCACTACTCCTGAAACAGACTTTTGGACTTGTTTTATCATACTTGCAGCCCCAAATGAAATTGCAAAAGTACACGGGGCAATCCCTGCTCCAAAATATGCCCAGTATTAACACAATGAGAGGGGAAAGAAGTTCCTTGGCTATTGTATAATCCATTGATGGTCTCCCTTCCTCTTTAACACCATCAGTGTGTGGCTGATGGTCGCCTTCACCTTTAATATGATCAGTTAACTGGACACATGTCCTCCAGCCGATTTTGTGTATTCAATGCACACACACATTTTTCCTCACACCGTTGAGTTACCAGGTGTTGTTATTCAGGCCATTTGCCAAGTGTGGGCTGTGCAAGCACCTACGCAGTTTTGAAAGTGCTGTGAATATTAATCTGTTCTCTGATAATTTTGTATTGTTTAATGTCATTTACAGTTTAGTTTGGTATCTTGGGGGATGAAAGTCTGCACTCACCTGCACATTTGTTTCTCATTTAAGTAAAATTAATGGCAGCCACTGAATTAAAAGTTGCTACTGTCACTTCTGCTAATTATACAAAGACAAACACCAGTGGCCAAGCCTAGAACATTGAGTTGCTAAACTGTTGGTGAGACATAAGGCACAGATGCCTATTACCATCCATCAGCTTGGCTGCATCCTAGTGGACTGCACAAAGAGCAGGAAGCTGAGGAATCCTTTGCTTCCATGCTTGCCCTTGCCTCCAAGGTATAATGGTACATTAAGCAAAGAGGAAGTGCAGACTGTCAGACTCTACTGAAACCTCTTCAGCAGTTTGAAAAGTCATTTACAGCAGTGGAGAGATGTGTTCCAACTTCAGGGAAATGGCAGCTGCACCTCACCTTAATAATCCTGTGTCTCACACTTCCTATTAAAAACCTGGGACTCCAGAACTAGCCCATATCATGGGAGTGTTATACTCTGCTACCTCATGATCTCCTGCTCTCCTAAGCTGGGCTTTGAGCTCCTTTTTACCACTATAGGAATTAAGAGAATTTCAAGGATGTTTTACTTTATGCTGGCTGGTTTCTGAACCATGCCAGCTGTCCAGATTTTGTCTCCTGGTCCTGTCCTGTTGGGCTCATGGCCCATGCTGGGAAATCAGCACAGACTACTCAAGCCACCTCAAGTTCATTTGCAGGGCTCCGTTTTGGGACAGGTCTGAGCCCAAGGAGAGTGCACAGGTGATATTATGAATATTTTCCCAGGTACTTAGAAAGTACAGCTGTGGCACGGTGGAGCTTGCTTTGGTAACAGGCTGTTGCAGGCAGAAAGGGCAGGAGTCTGGATGAGAAACAGCCTAAGGGGGAGCAAAAAAAAGAAACTGAGATAAAACAATTTGTTGTATTCTGCAAAATGGGAATATCAAAGCTCCAAACCAAGTTAAACAGTGGTGTAACCAAGACTGAAAGCTTGCCCTGCAAGGGTACTAAAGAGTTATACAGAGTTTCATTACGAAATCAAAAGAGGTGACTTGCCAGCAACTGCTTGCAGGAAGACCAGCAGAGACACTGACAAAATAAGTTATGGGATGACTTGCTCAGGTAAGTCTTGAAGGAACCTAAATTTTAAAATAAAACAACTGAGTTGGCAAGGAAGGAAAAGAATAAAGGCTCTGCTTGTTTCAAGCTTGTTCTCTCTACTTGTTCCATTTCTATGAATAAATAAATCACAGTAGTCTGGGAAGCAGTTGTGTTGGATTGTCTTGGTACCAAAAAACTGGAGGATGACAAATTAGTGTGATGCCAATTTTGAAAACGATTTTGGAGGAGTTTTGAGGAACTCTAGGTCTGTAATTCTGATGCTTCTACTAGGCAAATTAAATGAAAGTACAATGAAGATTAGAATTAGTGGACACTTGAATAAAAAAGACTTAACTGAGCAGAATAATCAGGGTTTTTATGAGGAGAAATACTGCCTTATGAACAAGTTCTTTGAGTATTTGAACAAGAATATGGATGGAGATGATCAAGGTCATCTAACTACTTTTCCAAAAGACTTTTGACCAAGCCCATTGCCAAAGATCATTTAGGGAACTAAGCAACCATGGAGCAAGCAGGACAGTCCTTTTATGGAATAAAACAAAACAGGAGCAATTGTTTGCTTTTCAAACTGGAGGGAGCTATGGGTGATCATTTTGGTATTTGACATAAAATGTGAAAGAGATGGAAGAGGAGGTGGGTAACAGGCTGTTGTGATATTTCTGAAGTCATGTTTCATGCTTGAAACTCAGGGTTGTAAGGATGAAGTCAATGGTGAACAAAGATAGACATCTTACAGTGTTATGTGAATTAATAAAGAAATAAAGCAACATGATTAAGAGAGTAGCCTCACTGAAACAAGGCTCTTGCACAATAAAATGTAACACTGGACAATTACAGCTTAGTTTTACAGAGTTATTTGGAAACAGAAGTAATGTAAAATGGTATTGTGGGGTTCCATATTTGTTACAGCTTAATTACTTTCAGATCAACCACATTGTCTCTATCAAAAAGAGATGTGCACTGCTAGCCCTGGAAATTCTGCCTGCCTTCTAAAACTCAGCCTATATTCTCATTATGTCTGCTTTGATACCTATGGAAAATCAAGCTGTGATTTGACTCAAGATTCATCAGCTCTAAGATCATCCAGCTGTGCCTTTCTAAAATTTGTGCATAACTCCATGACCCCAGGTTTGGTGATCACCATGATGACAATGCCCTTGAGGGATTCAACACATTCAGTTTATGTAAACAAGGTGCTTGGAGAACTGAAACACATAAAAGAGTATTTCTGTCACAAAATAGGCAGATCTGACTGTATGCTCATGGGGGAATGATCTGTGTGTAAGAAGATGGCATTTTTACATATCTGTTTTCCAGAGTATGACTACACAATAATTATTTTTGACAATACATCAGACTAATGCACTCTGATATATTCTGTAAAATTAATGAAGCCATAGCAATGACAGGTAGAGCAACAGCAATTGCTGTTAAATCCTCAGTGATTAGTTAATTATAAAATTAAGATTAAGAATTAAGAATTATAGAATAAAGGAATTTGTCCATTCTCCTGCTAGTACAGATAAATTCTCAAGGGCTCTGGAAAAAAATTATTTGGGACCTAATGAATTATAAATTTTTAAAAAATAGAATAAAATTAAGTACTAGAATTCCTTTGTAATAAAAGATGGCAGATCTTTTATAGAAAGAGACAAATTATTCTGTTTAAAGAATCAATATGTGTACACCTGCTAAACTGATTTGTTTACTGTGAACAGTTTCCTTAAATGCCAGCTATTGTGTTCTGTGTGGTGGCAGTCACAAAGGATGTAAAGTCATTTTAGCTCTTTCACAGAGCCTTAAGAACATTTATTCTAGCTGGGTTTTTAACCCAAGAATGAGTTTTCTGCTGAGAAAGCATGTCTTGCTCATGTTAGTTACTTCAAGTGTGGGAATAAACCAAATTGCATATTCCTTTTTGTTGGATAACTTCAATTCAAGACAAAATGTTAATTTTATCTTCCTGAGACGATAAATTTCTTTCTAAATGGAGAAGCACCTAATTTTTGCCTTTTAAGTCCCTTGGGGTTTTGTTAAGGGATAATTATTTCTGAAACCACAGGAAGGTAAATCCTGCATTGTGTCACTGAGAACCAAAACTGACATCTCTCCAGAGTGCTGGACACTTGAAACACTAAGTGGATGGCTCAGCAGCTTGGCAGACTGTAGGTTGATACTCTGACAGTCTACCTTCTTAAGCTTTTTAACCCTGTGCTAGTTCACACCAAAAGACATAAAAAAGACATAGAATGCTAACATATCATCAATGTATTCTAGTAGTAGAACCATTTTGAACTTGGTATTTCACAGTAACAGAAGATAAATCATTCTAATACCTTCAGGGTAGGCTGGTATTCTCTAGCAAGAACCTTCCCTCTCCTTTCTCTTCAGTTACAAGCAGAAAAAAACATTTGCCATTTTCTCTGCTGTGGTTGGTTGTCTCTGCTTTGAAAGTTAAAAAATGGTAACTTAGAGAAGTGTGGCTATCTCTCCCCACCAACAGGGCTCAAAAAAGCAGCAGTTGCTTATAATATATTTGTCCCTTCATCAGCTAGACCACTAACTGGAGCCTGCCCAGCAAGTAGTGATGCTGAGAGTAGCATAAAAGTGAATATGGGAAAACAAGGACTAGATGCCTAGGCAAGCTGTAACAACACAAATTGTGAGAGGGTTTAGAGACAACAAAACCACTGCTGGAAGACACAAAAAAGTACTAATTTCTGTAATTCAAAGTCATGGAGTTGGTCTTGTCTTACCTTAAACTGTAGGTGCCCACTTCAGAGAAGCCAGGGCTGCCTTTACTGTCAGGGATGAAACATAGGCACTGGGAGGGCATGCATGATAGCCAGATGTTCCAACATAGCTATTTTACAGTTAAGACACTTATTCACTTCACTGACAGAAAGGGAAGCCTAAAGTGGCAGGTACAAATATCTCAATCATAATCTCTTGCATTTTCCACTGATACCCTTTAAACATCTCTAGTCTGAACACAGGATACTGCTTGCTGCAATAAATGCTAAGAAGAAAACCAAAAAAGAAAAAGAGGTTCACTGAGAGCAGAGGACTAGAAAGGTCCCCTCTTGTGTAGGGTCTTCTGCATAGCATTCACTTCTCTTTCACAGTAGGTTGATGTTTTTCAGAGAAAGATGAAACCCAGTTGACGGATGTCTCAGTCCTTACGTAGATGATTATTGAGAATTAAACCAATTTAATGGTTTGAAATGCAGTTTTTGTTCATTACAGAGATTACAGACAAAAAGTGCATCCATTTCAGGTTTTAAATTAATCTTCTCACTGATTTACAAATGTTAAATGGTCTGAGGTATCCGTGTTGTGAATGTGCCCAGAATGAAAATAAGGTTAGATTCTTTCAGAGTAGGTTTGCATCCAGTTCAGGAGAAGTAAGCTGGTTTAGTAATCAAAATCCAAAATAAATGTCATGGAGAGCTTCATTCCTCACTGACTGCTGAGCAAACGTGGCATATCATTGCCCTTCTTGGGCAAACAGATGAACAAACATTTGAATGTGGCAATCAGTAGCTGGCAACTTTTATGACTTTTAAATGAGATGGTTTCAAAGTGACAGCCATCACAGAAGAGAAATGCTTTTTATCTCTATAAAACATCATAGCATGGTCTCCCAACATAGAGCTATCATGTTGAGGAAAAAAAACAAACCCAAAACACAAAAACACCGACTTCAAATCTAGGCAGATCTACACTACATTGTGGTCACTGCAGCAATTGTGGTTTATTCCCAAAAACACTACAGGCTGCACAGACAAAAAAGATAACAAGGACATTATTGCCTCCTGCTATTGTTCCTCAATTGAGGAAATGAAGGATTAATCCTAGACCACCAAAGCTGATTAATCATTAATTCAGTGGAAGTGTGGGACTAATTATCTCTGAGGATTGGAGCCAAAGCAGTTTGCTAAAGGTCACCAGGAAGTCTTTGACCAATCTGTACAGAAAAGAAACTTGGAATATGATAAATATGCATCCAAAACTACAATCAAACACTGTCTCTGACTTCTGTTTACAGCATTCAGGCATCCTGAGAAGACCATTTCAATGATAACCTCCCTGATACTTTGAATGCAGCAACACAATCAACTAACAGGCAATGGAAGCTGTGACCTTACAAAGTATTAGTCACACTGCAGTGACTGTCCTATAAATTGTGGTTAAGTGTCAAGTGGTTTTGTACCTTGATGAGTACAGGCTAAGCTACCTCACGTTTGCTGTGAGTTGAAAACATTCTGACAGGCTCTCACAGCAGAATAGCTGCTGTGGCATAAACTTGCCCTGTGGTAACTTGCTCATGAAGTCATTCCTTCTGATAACTCCCAAGGATTAGCAGAAGACATGCCCCATGGGTGAAAAGCATCCACCTCTTTTTATTTTATCCCATTTTTTGTGATAAAGTATAGTAAAATATTTTTATGCAGTCTTTTTTTTTTTGGCTTGTCTAGTTTTGAATATAAAATAGGCTCAGTGCAATTCTATGACAGGAGTTCTGTCATTGCTAAGCTGATTAGAAATTCAGGAGCAGCACAGCTGAGCTCTAGTATAAGCTATCAGTAACAATCACCACTGGGAATTACTGTGTACTTCTGAAGAACAAAATCCATTTTAAATCAGAATGAGAGATGCAGGACAGTCAAGGAAGCTTGGAAGGTGACTGGGTAGTGTTATCAGTTAAATGGATTTTATAAAACATCAATTTTTCAAAGCTTTACTCACTAACATGATATAAGACCAGGCCCTCAGGGATTCTGCATCTCATCAGGAGCAAAACAAGGCAGCAAAGAGAGAGCAGGGCTATAAATTGTTCCTGAAGGCTTAGTTCCTTGAAAGCCTGCAGCAATCACCAAACTTTTCAGAGTACTTGATCACACAGCTGGCATGTCCTAAAAAGGGTTCCAATAAAATGCCTCCAACATGCATTATCAAGCAGCACACAAAACTGCTGAACATGCAGAACCCTTGGCATGAATCAAAGCTTTGACAGTTGCATTCAGATGGAACTTTGTGAAATTTTTCTCTCTCTTCACTGTTGCCTGACATCATTGTCAGGATTCGGATCTGGATGCAGGCCAGCTTTGTGCTGCTCCATGAGTGTGACCTGGCAGGGAACACACCAGCAGCTCTGTCACAGGAGCAGCCCTGATGGCTCCATTCACTGCGTTGCGCTGGGTGACCCTGTGACAGCATGTAGTGGCAATGGCAGACAAGCCAAAAGGTGAGTGCAAACTGTCTGCATCCTTATGTTTGTTGTAGAACAGTGAGCCCAATAACTGTTGCTTCTCCTTATCTGCATTAGCCTCTGAAATGGACTGCTGTTGTTACCTTGCTGCTATTTAATCCTTACCATGACCTCGGCCATCTCCCTGAGCAATCATTCTGCCTCTTAATATGAAAGCATGGTCTTACGTAAGTAGCTAGGTTATCAGGCGTTAATGATACAATAAAATGATTGCAAGTTTACTCAGACTTCTTTTTTGAGCTACTTCCTTCCTAATTTGGAAGAACTAGCTATGTTTGCAAGAGAGAATGAGAGACTCCTAATAAATTCAGTATTTTCTTTGTTCAAATAGCTAATACACGCAGCAAGACAAGAGGTCTAGGGCTCAGGCAATTCTGCCTCCAGACAGACCACAGCACTAATCAACTTCAGTCCAGACTCCCTGTAGTAGCTAAGACTCCTAATTTCCAGAAATACAAATATAAGACAGATACATAACTGCTACTAGGACCTGTATCACAGGGTCCTTCAAAATCCCTGTTCCCCAGCTTTTAAATACATTACCGGTTCTATGATCCCATGATGAGATTCTTACTTTCTTACCCTCAGTCAGCTCTCCTGGGGTTGGTGCCAGCTGCATCTGCAAGAGAATTATGAGTCAATCATGAGTCATGACAAACCAAATGCTGTGCACAATTAATTGCCAACTTACAGTTTTAGAGATGCTGATCCTGTTAGGATTGCAGTGACTTATGAATAATTACAATTCCTGGGATATATTTCATGTTTTCTGAATTGACGCAGTCAGATCACAAAATCATGGAATGACAGAATTGTCAAGATTGGAAGAGACCTTCAAGATCATCTGAGTCCAACAGTCAACCTAACACCACCATAAGCACCCCTAAACCAGATCCCCAATTGCCCCATCCAGATACTTTTGCAGTACTTCCACAGATGGTGACATCACCACCTCCCTGGGCAACTTATTCCAATGCCTAACAACTCTTTCAGTGGAAAAAAAAATTCTAATATCTAATAGGAACCTTCTCTGATGCAACTTAAGCCCATTTTCTCTCATCCTTTCACTCGATGGCACAGTCTTATCAGCATAGGCTATTCACAAATATGTACATTCTCATGCAGGAAAATCAGCTGCTACAAGCCAAACAGGAATTTGCAGTTTATAGCACACACTTGTAATTCCAATATCAGTACTTGAACACAGAATGGTTATTCTGGAGTTTTCATATGTTCTGCTCTTTCTTACAAATAGCTCTTAGAGACTCAAGGCTCACCTACAATTTAGACACTGCTAATATCTACCGTAACTGATAATAGCAGGTCAATGATACAGGACAGTGTTTACATAGAAATGCTCTTTTGGATGCCAGTATTATTTGCCATGTAGTTTCAGAGAAACATAGAATGGTTTGTGGTGGAAGGGACTTTAAAGATCCCCTAGTTCCACCCCTCTCCCCATGGGCACTCACTAGATCAGGTTGCTCAAGGCCCCATCCAGCCTGGTCTTGAACACTTCCAGGGTTGGGCCATCCACAACCTCTCTGCACAACCTGTTCCAGTGCCTCACCACCCTCACAGTAAAGAATTTCTTCCTAACATCTAATGCAAATGTCAATGTAAATGTCTCTTCTTTTACTTTGAAAATGTTCCCCCTTCTCCTATCAGTCTGCCTCTTTAAAAGGTCACTTTTTCTCTCCTTTATAAGCCCCCATTAGGTACCGGAAGGCTGTGATAAGGTCTCCCTGGAGCCTTCTTCAGGCTAAACAGGCACAACTCTTTCAGCCTGTTATGTTTTAAGTTTTTCAGGTGAAACACTGCTGACCATAATTGAAAATCTTTTTTTACTTACTGTGGACACAGTTGGACCTGACTTCACTCAAGACCCTCAGGTCTTGACATTTGAGGAGAGGGGGTGTCCCACCTCAAGTTCTGCTTATGTCTTTGCTTTGAAGCTCTCTGTAGACTTTACTGTAACAATGATAACCTCTTTTTCAAATTGTTTTAGTAGAAGAAAATCTACTCGTACTACAGTTGACGAACACAATAGACTTCAAGACCAAAAGACAACAGAGGACCCATTTTCCTCTTTTAAAATCTTTTTATATTAGATATGGCATCAAAAACCAGGAACCTCATCAGGTCCACTTGTCCATCTTTTATTTCAAAACATTTCATGGACTGATAGACAAAGATAAATGTGTTTCTGATGGCAAGAACAGCAATCTGCAAAAAGGAATGCCGAAGTATTAAAATTCTATTACAAGGCATCCAGCAGCTGCTACAGACATTATGCCATGCATTCCTTATTGCATATAGAAATAGGCATGGCCTACTGCTTCAGTACTTAGTTGGTGTTTGGTTCTTGAAGGTATTTGCCTCAGAAATCTGTTGCAAACAGTACCCCGGGGTCTTTTATATAATTCTATGAACGATGAGGAAAGAGAGTCATGTACTGCTATTTCATTTTTCTCTTGTTTTTCCACTGAATTTTTCCAAATCAATTCTTCATGGGAAGATCAAGTCCAAGACTTATGTGGAGTTATGCCAACAGAGAATTTGGCCCCAGGTTTCTTTTTGTGTATGATGAATTGACAGTCTTGTACCTGTAGCCAAAGGGAGCAGATGGAAGGAATTATAGTGACAATTTCGTTCTAGTTGTATGCTTCAAAAAACTGCAAAATATTGCAAGGAAGTTTTTCTCTCCTATGATTTTATACACCAAATGCAGGTATTAGGAAGCCAGGAGTGCCTATTTTAGCACAATTTCCCAGTACCACCTTCATAACAGCCCGTGCATAAGCAGTTTTGTTGTTATTCCTCTCCAGTTTCCGGGGGCGGAAAAAAAAAAAAGTATAGATTCTGACATTCTGTTGTATTTTTTTTAAACTACAGTGAATGCCCCTGATTACTCTGATTGTGGCTAACACAGGACCCCTGGGACTCAATCAAGTCTCCTGCTGTGGATCTGGAGCTGTGGACTCAAGCCTAGTTTACAGACAAGTCTGGAGCCTACTCCATGTTGATTGAGCTGTAAATGGATATGGAATCATGGCCAGACAGGCTGCAAGCTGTGGTCTACAAGAACCACAGTGCCCTTTCCAAACCAACACAACAGCCTCTTCGAGATACTTGTCTCAAAAAACGAACTTCATAGTCACTAGGATATTTGGCTATTAGTCTGAACGAAATACCCTACAAATGTTACAATGAAAGAGTCAACTTAAGAAGAAACTGAGGTGTGATCAGGAAAAGCATTTTCCTTGTGTTTTTTAAAAAATATGAAATTGGCTGCAAGAGTCAGAAGAAGGATCCAACTAGTCCAGGATTCAGCCTTCAAAAGGTATTACTGTATGGCTTGTCAGAGGTAGCACTTGATATGCAGCACATTTGGCCTCAGTGTAGCTATATTCCTCTTGGCAACGACTGTCCTTTTCCCAGAAGAATGCAGCATATGTAATTGCCAGCATCCAACAACTAGTAATGGGACTGGTGCTTCTGGAAATCACAGAATCTGAATACAAGGGCAATGATAGAGAAGATCCTAGGAAACCACAGCACCTCCCTTTTTTATTCCCTTTTCTCCCATTCACTGACAAAAGCACCATCCAGCCAAGAGGAGCAATGTTTTAGTCAATCCTGTAACAGCAGCCAAACTTCAAAGGTGCCAGGAACAGATGGTAATATCCCCTAGTTAAGGAATGTTTGGTGAAACACTTTGTAGAGCAGATTGTGGCACTGAATTCAGTAAGGCTAGTTTTCTCTTGAGAATTAAAAAAAAGGAAGAAAAGGAAGCAAACAACAACAAACCCCAGGAGAACAGCGGTTAGCATACTTGATGAAGGCAATAAGAACAGTACACTCACAAGAGTGCCTCCTCCAAATGCTCTCATGGCAATCACCCAGCAAATAATTATTTGAGGACTTCCTGAGCCAGAGATATTGTCACTATGTATATCAGAACTGTATTATGCAATTGTTTAATACAACAGTGGTGTACACAATGGATATTTTAAACCTATGTTGTATATCGTTATGTATAGTACCACTGCACATAACACAATACATTCACATTGTATTTTTGGTGAAGTTTTCTTTCATGAATTTGTCCAGTCACTCTTTGAATTAGGTAAACTTGTAGCAACCACAGCTTGATTGCATATTGTATGAAAATTCACCTCTTTTGTTTGCTTTTATCTAGTCATCTGCTTGTTTAATTTGAAGGTTTCTTGCTTTTGTACTGGATGAAAGAGTTTATAATAAAAAAATTAAATTGTCTTTTCAAGCCACTCATTTTTACAGACCTTTCTCCCCTCTCACTTATCTCTCTGCCAGTCTATTCAACTGTATTTATATATATTGATATAAACAATATTTATTATTTATCAGTTCCATACCTTTGATTGTCCTTATCCCTCATCTCTGTACCTCTTCCAGTTTTTTCACCCTTGAGATAGAACCAGAACTGCACTGAGCACCTCCAAGAGGCACACTGTACATATTATTTTCTGTTTTGTTTGCCATTGCTTTCCGAATAAATTTGAACACGTTAGATGCTTTTTGCTTGAAAACAGAAAAAGTAATAGAAAAATATTAGAAAAATAATAAGAAAATAGCCTGGATTATTCCCTAGCACCAATGAGGCATGAAGTGGTGCCGAAATACCAAATGCAAGAGCAGCAAAGATGCTAGAGGTGCAAAGAAGTCATACATATGCTCACAACTCACAGAAAGACCACTGCCTCCTACTGACCCCTGAGGAACTGTCTTAAATGACAGATTTTATTTTAAAAAATGTTTTGATTAACCTCATGATTTCCTTGATAGCATTTATTGCTCTCTAGAAGGGCTATGACATTTCCAAGGGGGCAATGTTTGAGCAGTATTTCAAGACTCACTGGACCAGAAGAAGATTTAGATTAAGACTCTACGGTTCTCAGAGAGAACAGTCTCCTAAGGAGCTTTATTTTTCTGGCTTGTGAGGCTACTGCTCCCTGATACTGTTAGCTACCATCCCAGAAGGAGGTACCTCCAGCAATTCCAAGTTCTTTATTCGGGAGGAAATGCTTCCACATTTTATAATTACAATCATCAAGATTGATTGAATTTTGATTCAGCAAAAGGTTTTGAATACCAAAGTAATTATTTTAGTTCAGTGTTTTCCATGCAGAAATGGTTGGAGTCAACACAAACACAAGGCACTATTTGGAGAACATGCACTGTGAGGAGGCTTCTTCTCAGAATTTTCATGGCTTTGACAAGTAATCACGGTTTGAAATTTGAGTCATGACAGGCAGAATTTTAATCAGGAAAACAAGAAAATGAATATGTAAAGAGCAGAGACAGATTAACATCAACTGAATGATAGCAAAAACAGAAGTGCCCCGGTCGTGCCATCAGAGATTTGGAGAGACTTTTATGGCATACATAAGAAAACTGGGGAAAGAGACATTTGAAAGAAATGGGTCTTTTGAGAATGAGCAGAAAAGAAAAAAGAAGCTGAAGGAGAGAGGACTAATCAAAAGCTAGGTATGGGTGATCCATAACATTTTCAGTACCAGGTTCAGCTTGATTTACTGAAGCCATTCAGAGATGCTGATGCTGAAGGAACACTTCCAGGTTTTGGGCCTCATCTATGGAACAGATCTGTTGTGGAGAAAATGGGAAAAAAATAAAGTTTTAAAAGTACACTTGTTCACATACCATTCTACATTTAGACTCACAAAACTAACCTATCACAGCTCCTCCAGAATCGCGTGGCACTCACAATGTCAGGCATCCCTTTCTGAGGATATTTGGAACATTTTAATTCACTGGAGAATCCCATGAAGTTGTCTGAAGACAAATCTAAATCCTTTATCATTGAATCAAAAAGATAACTTACTTTCAAATGAAGACTAGAGTTTTCTCTTTCACTAACAGCTCTCTAGGCTTTGCAAGAATGAGGGAGGAAAGAAAGAAAATTAATCCTATGGGATGAAATTATCATTGGTGGAGTTTCTGGTCATATAGGGGCTGTAAACAGCCCTCCTTCCTTACTGCACTGTAGTCCTCTTCCTGACCCCACAATCTCTGAGAGAAGCATACTCCACTCAGCAGGAGAGTAATGGTCCCTTCATATTATCACATTTTCCTTTATCTAATTGATTCTTTTATTATTGTGTCTTGAGAGCAGTCAGAAAGGTTTATTTATTAGGCTTTTTTTCATTCAGGCATTTAACAAAGATGTTTTCAGCTCTATGTCTTTGGCTCTAACTTATTTAGCCTGTTTAACATCTTCTAGCTTATTTAGATAATTATAGCTTATGCCAGTTTCTTATGATGATTCTTGGCAATGTCAGTTGATGATTCTGGGACTTTTGGTAGGCGCAGCATGGCAAATGGCAGAGACAGTCTCTGTGTCACAAGAATTTCTGGGTAAGTACCAGACAGAACACGATCCAGTTGGTAAGACATACCTCACTCAAATGAGAATAGGAACCTAACACATTTTCTTTTCAAGAAATTTGTCTTGATGGATCATACCTCATCCCTCTCCTCTCCTCCCTCACTCTTCTCTGTGAAATACAGGTGTCTTTTCTCTAAATAACCTCAAACATTCACAGCTAGAGCTGCAAAAACAGTTTTCCTCAAGCTAGAAGGTTTTAATCTTTATTTTTGGAACATATTCATTTTTTCAATGGATATCAGTATGGACTATTATTAGAAAATAATTTATTAAAAATAATATGGACTAGAAAATAATTAGCTTTCATACAAAGCCTTTAATGGAAAAACCCAGGTCAAGAATATTCAGAATTAGAATTCTGTCCAATTTCTTTCCCCTGGGCCAGAAGTCACAGGATGGCTCTGAAAAGTAGAAGTGACACCCTGAATGGTACAGAGAATTGTGTCAATGTACATTACACTTCCTGGTTTCTGCCAGCTATAAACCCCTCAGCCAAGCCTTTCTGCCAGGAAGCCTTTCTATTGGCATACACACAGAAAGAGCAAGATGCAATGCTACTTTAGGAGAGAACGGAACCTAAAGTATAAAAAGCTTCAGAAAGTGACCTTTGCTGTGAGATTGCTTTGCCCCTTCATGGAAGAGGGCTGCCAGAACTAGCAGCATCATGGGGTTGCCCTGCTCTTAGGAAAGACAGAGACAGAAAATGTTGCCTCTTTATTCTTTTGCTCCCACATAATCTGCAAAATCTGTCCCTCACCCTGACCGTACTGCTGTGGTCTTAGCCTACTGGACAGTCACTACACTGGCAACTTCTCTGTAAGAAAATGCTCCTCTTTGTAAGGTCATTCAACTCAGACTGTTTCAAATATCTAATATATCTTCGGTAATATACAAAGCTACCAGGTCTTTCTTTGCTGGGCCTCTTTTGAAACGTGAAGTAGCACCATTATGTGAATTGCAGTTTTGTATGACGCATGTTTTGCTCCATCCAATTCTTACAAGAGCAGACACACATTCCCAAACTGTTGTCCAATGTGAAGAAATTTAAAAACCTTGTGGAAAGCCCCAGTAGTTGCACAGAAAAGCATTGCTGCTACAAAACAATTGAGCCTGTCCCCACAACTGAGGAAAAAGACAGCTGTCAACATCCCATCTCTGCTAACCATTGTCCTGCTAAAGGGAATTCCTGGGAGTGAGCATAGGGAACAACTCAGAGGTAATATAAGGAAAGAGGTGGAAAAGAAGACAAGTTTCTCCTTTGCTAGAGTGAGGAAAACATGACCTTACATAAGAGAGGAATGTTTCTTTCCAAGAATGGAGCAAAAGGAAAAGAAATCTCTGCAGAACATCTTTCCCCCAGATTTGGTTTGCCCAGTATATTCAAATAGCAGTTTTACAACCTGTTCAAGCCAGTATGACAGAGCTCTATGGTCTTTTCATATTAATAACCTGAGTACGATCAAAAGTAAAATTTATGGTACCTATAGTTGACTCAAGGAGTTTACCATGAGAAGTGGGTATTAGACCATCTGATTTGAATCGCCAGTATTTCAGAGACCATTTCACAGAAGTATCACACAGCTCCCCTTTTATTGTGCTATCTTGTGTTTGGCTAAACACATTTTTCAGCAATTTAGCTAGGCTTGAATCCAAAAACCAGAAAGCTGGAGAATCTGCCACTGTTTTATTAGCTTAATCCAGCTGTTAATCAGCTTCACTGTTACAAATTTGTGCCTATTGTCCCATTTGAATATGTATAACTTTTGTTTCCAGAAAATGGCGGGGCAGGGGGGTGTTGGTTGCTTTGTTTTTGGTTGTTTTTCTCCTGAGGTTTTCCCTATTTAATTCAACTTTATTCAATTCGCTCACTATTATCTTATCTTCAAAACCTACTTATTGATGTCTTATCATGTGTCAGATATTTTTCTTTTTTGGGGGGGAACATATCTCTTACTCTAAAGCCATTCCTGCACTTAAATCTCTGCTGTTAGGGATGGATGACAGTTTGGGTTTTATTTGGTTGATTGTTTTCTTCCATATATTCAATTTCTATAAATTAGTTTTAAAACAGAAAAGCTCATGTGACTTGTTAGTCTTATTTCACAATGAAGTTTCACCAGGGTTCTAAAGAAAAATGAATTTGTCTCCCTAAGTGTGAGTATTGAAAGTGACATTTTTACCTGAACATCACAGTAAGAGTTTTTGGTGAGATGTTTGCATATTGTGACCTTTAAATTATTTTCAGAACAACGTTCTTGCAGTAAAAGTTCACCATTCTGTACACTTGGCCTGAATTTCATGTTCTTAGTTTTTAATGTGGTAAAGTACATTTTTTGAGGTTGGCAAGGACATAGCCACAGCTTCACTGCGATTTACCATACCATGTGTCTTCACACAGTCCGAAAATTTCATCAGCCCTTTGTATTTACTTTCACATCATTAACTCAAATGTTGAAAAATATCAGGATTACTACAACTCCATGTAAAATACTGCTACAGACGTTCATACTCGGTTATGACCCTGTGTGGACAATTCATGACTGGCATCTGTTTAAAAAATCACTTCCCACACTATTTTCTTACTGTTCCTTTACTATTCGTATACAATACTGATATTAATCAGAACACACTGGTATAATGCCAAATTACTTGACAAAGCCTAAATAGATCACAGTTTGTACTTTTTCAAACAAACATACACTATCTTAAAAATCCGATTAAAAGACAAAACAAACCCAAAACCAGACTCAACTTTATAAGTTGCATTTCATATGAAAAAGAAATATCATTGGCACTTATTCTGTGTTTGATATCCAATTCTTTAATATTTATAATTCATGTCTAGTCTTCACTACTGAAGATTTATATACATGTGACTTTCATCACGATGAACAGTATATGTTGCTTTGAGCCATCATCCCTGTCTTTGCAATATTACTGCAGCATTGACAGTCTTCCAGCCTCTTGTAACACCTATGGTTATCCAAGATTTATTAAAAGGGAATTTCAACCAGCTCCTCAGATCTCTGGGTACAAATTATACAGGACTGTAGACTTAACAAAATTTTTATTTTGCAGATGTTCAATATCCCCCTGAGCTGCTAGTGAACTGGGAAATACTTTAAATTTCCTCTTATGATGGAAAAAGCATGGTATATTTTTCAATGAATTAACAGAAATATTTATTAAACCTCAATTTTTTTTCCTTCATAATAACTTTATCATCTCCATTTAACAGCAGGCCTAGGAAGAATGCATTTTCGAAAAATCTTCAGGTTCACATTTCTTCTATGTGATGCTAACATTTTTCTACATTTCATGATCATATATGACTGCTTACCTATTTTTCATTACATATAATTTAATATTCACAAGGCCTGCCCTGGTTTCATTACTGAGCCAAGACCAGCTCTAAGCCAAAGTTATCCCTTCCGATTGACTGGAACCGTCTTTTTTAACCATCTAATAAAATCTTATTTTAAATCAACTTTTTTCTATTTTTTTTCCTAAACTATTTTGCTCCTGGCTTTTTTCCTGATTTAAAGTTAACTCCTATACACATGATGGGTATCCTTATGTGTAGCATATATTTTTATAATTACTGTTCAGGGTAATTTTTTTTTCCTACAGTTACTCCAATTAGTCTTGGTTACTGGTTCCCCAATCTTCTACTTTGTGATTAATTTTTCTTTATCATAATCTGGCACTTAATTGGGCAGTATCCTTCATGTAAGTAAATTACTATCTCAATTTTTTTTTAGTTTAGACTGCACTGGCAGTCTAAACCCTCCCTTGGTATTCTATGCTTTTATTGTAATAGGATGACGTATTTGTTATAAACCATTAAAAGATCAAAAGTTTTGTTGATTTGCCTGACTAGGATGTGCTTGAAAAACCATTACTTTAAGCCAAATCACCTTATTATGTGGACAAAAAGAAGCAGATAAGACCAACAAGACTAGAGAGGGGTTAAAGAGCAATTCTCACGGATTACATTAATACACAAAGTAGTGCTGGCTGTCTTGCCTGTCAGGAAGCTACCAAGAAATTAAGGATACTCTATACAAGCTGAAGTCTGATGCCAGTTGAAAGAGGCCAAACACAGCTGCAATTGGCCATATCATTGCAAACATCTGACACACTTACCGTTGTAACAAGAGATCCAGGTCATGGGGAAACTAGAAGGACTAAACACTGTGAAATAAGTTATTAGCCTTCAGGGATCCCACTGCAGTCAAGAGAGGTGACTTATTTTTGTATTAATGTTTCTTTTTCTTTTTTCCCACAAGAACGATGGATCTTCCAGACATTGCCCGTGTAAGTAAAGGCATTGTGATTTCCTTGACAGTAAGGCTTGAGTCATAGAAGAGAGTGTCAATAAATAAAGGGCTTGTAGGTCCAAATTCAGCTTTGAGTGGTATTTGTGCAGCTATGTGGAAATTGGCAGGGTTGACTTTGTTCTTACTGATTTCAGTGTGGCTGTTAAGGCTTTAAATCAGAGCTGAATTTTGCAATAGGCCATTCCTCACAATAGACTGTGAGCAAATATATGTATATATAGTCATATACTCACTTCATTCATACTGTTTTGAAAACAATCAAATCAATAGTGCCTATTGAAAATAGTTGAGAGGGCAGACAGTAACATCTAGATTCTCTGCATTTAAAAATCTTTTGTAATACAGGCAGTTTCAGGGGAGCACAATGACTTGAACTTCCAACTTGTGTTTATTATATAAAACACAGCATTTGCATTTTTCATCACCACTAATCAAGTCCAAAATCTGCATCTGTGTACTCCTTATGCTGCAGAATGTCAATTAGTTTTATCCTCAAAACACTGGTCCAAAGCTACTGGTCCTCCTCATTTCAGTATAAAAAAGAGAGGAAACTCTTTGTCTAGTGACAGTGCCAAAGAGAAACAAAGAGGAATGAATTTACAGTTTTCAGGTTTTACATGTTTCTAAACATGCAAAATAATTTTTTATTGAGAAAAAGCAGCTGAGCAAGAATTACCTTGTCCTTGATCAACTTTTACAAATTACTTGGAGTAAGACTGTCTTCACTAAAACTCTTGTGTGAAGAATAATTTATAATAAGAAAATAATAGCATGGAAACCATTTTCTTTATTACAAAGCACCATAAAACAGTTGCAATATAAGGATCATACAACAGTTGCAATATAAAGAGGAACATTTAGAAGGGGTAAGAATTTTTTATGTAAAATATTCTGCTGAAAAGAGTGTAAGTCATAATTATACTTATGTCAATATATGGGGAGCTAAACAAAATGCCTCAGTGGTTTGAGGATATTCAAATGGCATTTTAAGCTTCCTACTCTGCTTTCAATAATTTAAATGCCTAGCTCTATATAGGATGCACAAGTCTGGGAAACTGAGAGTGGAGGAGAGAAATGCACATTTTCCCTTCCAAACACTATCCAGCAGATTGTGTGGCACAGACCATTATGAGATTGTTCACAAAACAGAAAAAATTATGTTGAATGCTAACAATTCAGTAAGCCTACAAGTTGCCATCTATTTAGAACACAAAGGTAACTTCACAATTACACATACAAAGTCCTCATGGACTTGTCCTTACTTCCTTCAGCATTTAATATGCCAAGAACCCTCAGCACTTTTCCCATGTTTCCTATACAGTTATCCACGAATCAGTCTACTTTCTAAGGTAGACTTGCAGACTCAACAACTCATTTTCTCCTCTAGGACATTACTTGTGGTCCTTGAGAAGGGTCTTTGAGGAATCCTACTTTTCTGCAATTTACTCTGTACCATTCATAATGTTTATTACCTATTGTCAACTCATAAAAAACATTTCACAGCACTCCATCACTGCAGTTCAAACAATTTGATTTTTCCTGTACTGAACAGAACTACAGAAAATCTGCAGCAGTTGCAGTGGCATAGTTCAGAGGGGAAAATTATGTCCTGCTTCCTTAAGGAGATTGTCTTCTCTGAGTGTTGTAAGACAGTAACTCCTTCACAAGGCTCCATCAGTATCTGCCTCTTCTTGGAAAAATTCTGTATCTGAAGTTGACCATCTCCAATGTACAAAGGGACATAATCTTCACTAGTATTCCTGTACCAGAATATGCAACCAGTCGCATTTCTCAGTATAACTATTGAGTCTGCAGTGACCAAACTGACTTCTATTTTTCCATATGCCAATAGCTACTTCTAAAACAAAAACCAGAATCTGGACAAGGTCTGAGTTTCTCCTGAATAATACAAGTCATTGATCCCAAGTGGGAGAAGTTCAGCCTGTTCAGAACATTTATCCTTCTGGCTGGAACGGATAAAGAATTATGGAGAAACAGATGTGCCTCAGCCAAATGGTGACCCCAGGGACTTCTGGGTTCACAAAAACCTGTAAAAATATGTGGAAGAGCTCTTTTGCCTAGAAATTTTGATGCTGAAGTACAACAAAGTGTGTGATATGCCTCCAGAAATACGTGCATCAGGTATATGTAGCTGTAATGTCACAATGGTAAAGTGACTATAGATCAATATGAATGCTTGAGGTGATGTTGCATGACAGGACCAAGAAACTCAATGTTCGAGAAAAATGTTTCATGTGAAGTAGCAGTCCCAAGACATCTGGTTACTAACCAAGGAGCTGTCCCTAGATCTGTGAAAGAGAAGGATAAAGGCAATTGTAATTAGAAGATATAAACTAATGACTAAGATGTGTGCTAATGGCCCATTAACGACTCCCTTTTGAGCTCCCTGACTGCAGGTTTCAGGTTCTTGTATTTGGAACCAACTTGATGTAGTTGGAAGTCTGGGCCCTGACTCCTCCAAAATTAAACCGTTTAAACATCCAGCTTTAATAGAATGGCTTTGTAAACAGCTGGGTCCCCAAGGACGTTCCGTTCCAACAGGCTGTTAATCACGGATGCTTCAGGGCCAGCACTCAGGTCCAAATTAGACATGTTCTTGGTTGCCAAGATGAAAGGCAGAATAGCTGTATGCACACAGTACAAAGGAAGCATACGTGTCTAGAAAATGTTATTCCTGCACCTAAATAAAGTCTTGCAGTGCCAGTCTGAGAAAGGAGAGAATAAATAGCTTCTTAGGCCCAGATATGTGATTTACTGAGGATCAAGCCATGTTTCAGCCCTGCACAGTGATAACTCCTTCTCCTCTATCCTGCAAAAATGAATTCCTTTCAATCTCTGATAGTCTGAATCTGATCATAATAAATTCCCTACATATGAACTACCTTTGTACCTGTATTTGCCAAGCATTTCAAAGAGAACAGGAATATGCTATTGAGCAGAATACAACAAAAGATTTGACAAGCCATGAATTCAACTCCTTTCCCCGTGAGTGGGCTAGCAAAGCATATAAATGAGGAGAAAACAAATCTTATTTACTGACAGTTCTTAACATGCAATTTCATAAACCAGGGCATCTTTACTTTCCTGTGTCAGGAACTTTCCATGTCTCTGCCCCTCCCTTTCTGGATGTCCCCTACATTGTTGCAGCACAAAGAAGACAAAGAGATTGTGATTCCCTTACTCTTTAAAGAATGGTGGTTTAAACAGATCAAAACAACCCCTCCCACACACACACTTGATATTGAAAAACAAAACAGAAAAGCCTCTGTGACTGGGTAGACAAAGTGATAGAGTTGTTGTTTCACAGCTTCAACAAAATGCTAGAAAAGTGTGCAAAAATAGCTCCAGTTCAAGAAAGAAATTCCTGTTAATAGGTTAGAGCCACCCTTTCCACTAAGGGGATTCTCAAGTGTGAAATACATCTTTCAGAAAAACTAGACACCTTTGATAACACTTATATGTGAGAAATGTGTGGCATTAAGCCAGAAATAGAAAACATAAATTTTGCTGTCCACATAACTATGCCAGAAGTAAATCTTCCAACTTTTGCTTGAAATGACATACAAAACACACTTATGAGAACTATACAGAAGATACTTCACTGCTTGATTAAAGTGATAAAAGATTACTCAGAACACAACCTGTGAATAAGCTGGTGAGTGACCCCAAGGCGTGACTCCCTTAGATCATGAAAGGGAGTCGCTGGTGAGCAGCTCAACAGGACCTGGCAGTGTTTGCTTGCAGCCCAGAAAGTCAATTGTATCCTGGGCTGCACCAAAAGGGAGGCAGCCAGCAGGTCAAGGGAGGGGATTCTGCCCCTCTACTCCACTCTTGTGGGACCCCACCTGGAGTGCTGCATCCAGCTGTGGTGTTCCCAACATAAAGGTGGTGAGATACTGGCACAGGCTGCCCAGAGAAGTTGCGGATGCCCCATTCCCAGAACTGTCAAGGCCAAGATCGGATGTGGCTTTGAGCAACATGTTCTAGTGGAAGATGTCCCTGCCCAAGACAGGGGAGTTAAAACTAGATGATCTGTAAGGTCCCTTCCACCCCAAAATGTTCCATGATTCTATGAAGATCAGTACAAAAGCCAAAACACATGATCAATGTTAACAATTGATATAAGATAGGAAGGAAGAGATGCTGACGTTCAGACACAGGTATGAGTTGCTTGTATTTGGCAGCCACAGCTGTTGGCAAAGGACAGAGCAGCTAATCTGACATTACTTCCCTGCCAAGACAGAATTGCTTCCCTTATCTAGAGCTTTGCTTCCATCTAGTTTTAACTTTCTTAACAAGCAAGGCTCTCCCTACTTCTACTAAAAGAGAATGTTTCATAGGTTAAAACTGAGCTCACTGGGTTTTTTTTTTAAATTTTTGCAAATTTATCCCATTTTTTATATTTACAGCTTCATTAAGCACAGTGACTATACCTAGTTTTTCTACAGTAAGCAATTTTCTTTTCTATTATTCACGGTTTCTTGGCTATAAGGTGGGAGATATTTTAAAGTAGGCCTGAATTCAATGATTTAGATTGAAAGGGAATCAGTTTGTGAAACAGTAATAAGTAGAATTAGCAATACTGACCTCTGCCAAGGTGCTAACTGTTCCATATCACAAAGGCATATATCACAACTCACACAGACTAGGAGAGAGCTCAGGACATATCCAAAAATGCTGGCTCATTGTGAGGGGACAACATCCAGAATAAGACCAATCCTACTCAGACACTGAAAGCAACAAACACGATCCATTCACCATGAATGGAAATCACATACACTAACAAAATGGGCTGGAGATAAGTCTGACTTCAGAAATTTAAAAGAACATGAAAGAAACTCTGTTTTGAAATTTAGTAGTGTGTTTAGTAGTGTAACTAAAGCTGTGGAGAGAACGGGGACTAATAATTGTCCAGGGTGAGGTTCAAGGCATATTCTAACTCCTGTCCTGCACACTTTCATTCAAGTCTACTTTTGATTGGTTTTATCATACTGTGAATGGTAATTTTATTAAAAAATCTGATTTATTTATGTCTAATTACATGCAAATATATGAAAGGGGAGATTTACTTTCAGAATACCTATTTAATTTATTTGTTGTCAGGGGACAAAAGTAACCATGTAAAATGAGAGGGGCCTGGGGAAAGAAACCTATTTCTAATGGTCATTTTTGTCACACAGATACTAAAATCAGAATACATATCATAACGCAAAACAGACTTGTTTTTTTATTTCTATGATTTGCTAAAATAAATTTTTCTGTAATTTATACAGCTTAACAAGTTTCTGAACATACTCATTTCATATACTTGAACAGCGAAAAGAGAGATGTTTATAAGATTTGGTGAAATTAGCATCAAATTTTTGTACACTTACTTGAAAAGCAAGCTTTAACAGACTGATTACAGTAGCTTAAACTCTGTTGCCTTGCAATCTGTGGTAAGACTTCAGCACCCACTGGCACCTGGATATTTGTAACAGTGAGAGCATTGATAACTCTGTGTTTTGCCTTCCTTTAAAGGGCAGATTTGTTTTGAGAATGCTGAGCTTTTGAAACTTTCCATGATTCCTGTGCAATTCCCTGTGCAATTTGACTTCAACATCAAGCACAAGTAGGAAGAATTAATGGGGAGTTTGCTAAGCAATACAAGGTACAGCAAAGAATCTGTCTTGACTATATACTTGCATTTTGATTTCCTCATCAAACGACCTGTTTTTCAAGACATCATGTGTTTTTCAAGCTTTAAAACTATCAGTTCTCACTTTCCTCCAGCAGTCTTCATTCCTGTGTATCTTTCAAATACTGATTTCTGTTTTAAAAACCCAAATGCTCTCCTTGACTTGACCTGTTAATTTTATAACAAATAACCAATAAGGTTACAAAGTAATTTGCATTTAGATTATGTTCTCTTTGTAGGGATATCACAACACTGGATGTATGAATTTCAGAGTCCCATGTCTCACAGAAGTTCTTAGTATGGCCTGTGCTCTTACAGCACATGATAAAGGCAAATGCACTTCTGTGTAAAAGCTGGATGGAGAAATCGATAGATATTAAATGAACAAAATTCCTATCATCCCTCATAGAAAAGTGCTAAATTAACAATTTGAAAATATTACTTCAGCTATAATCATTAGTACTATCTTGGTTTGTAAGTAGGACAAATCAGCTTCTTCAATGATGATTACCTTCCTGAATCTTAACCTGTACCTGTTTTTTTAAAACATGCTGTTTTCCAACACAATTAAGAATTGGGTATTAAGAACTAGCACAGAAATCTAGAATATTAAAATTAGCTATTTCACAAACACAAATGAAAGAGTCAGCAGAAAATTAGAGAATCTATTTAAACATCTATTTAGAGATGTCAGCCTAAGGACAAATGAACTTATTACACTTCAATAATTGCATTTGTCATCTCCTTTTAATTCCACCTGGGAAGACAAAACATGATGCAACTGCACCTGGCTGGATAGCAATGATGGACAGACTGGTAATAAAATTTTAAAACATGACCTTCCTTCTCCAACAGCCAGATTTACAGAAGTGCCGCCCAAGGAAACTACTTTTTTTGATTTCTTTTATATCAGAGTGTTTCTCTTTTCTGAACAAACCAGGCAGAAAAAAAGAAGAGAACACCAATGACAGCTTTTTAAGAAGGGCTCGATTTGTTAGCTGCCACTAATTTACTTCCTGTGTATATTTCTATGCTCTCGGGCAAGCTGATTACAAGGTTCTGGGGTAAAAAAATTGGATAATACTTCATATTCCAATACTTCATATACTTCAGACTCATTAAGTATCAAATTGATTTGCTGATTAATTAACCCCTTCAATATCTTTGTACGGTACTGTTAGTTTTCTGGGGCTTTTTGTTGCTCTTTGTTATTCAGATGAGGAAAATGAGAACCCTGGAGTTGAAGTATCCTTCCAGGCACAGTCTCCAACAAAATCCCCATGTGTTACCAGAGTGTCTAAGGTAGAATTCAACTTATTCTAAAGGAGAGGGAGTTTTTAGCAGAGCATTTAATTGGAAATCTTAAATCTATACATAATTTTCTCATGTAGCCTTTAACTGCTTCAGTCTGCTGGTCAGACTGGCCCATTCCAAACCCTGCAGTTTCAGTGGGACTCCAGAGAAGTGGCAATGAAGCACCCAAACAACACTTCGTCCTGGGATTTAAAGGTTACCAGTTTCCTGTCTCTTTTAATTAGTTATCGTGTGTATATGTTTGTCGTGGAGGAATTCACAAGTCATCACACACAGACTAATGTGATCAAGTGAAGCCATTTATTACAGATCAGAAGGCTACTTACATACATTTTCTACTTCTATACATGCAAGCAATACGTTGGTTACTAGCTTCTTGTTTACACATCTAAGCAAATCACTGGAATGACAGTGGGCTGTCATACAAACGCTGTGGCTGCTGCCCTGCCTCGCTAAGGTTCTACAACCTGCCGTTCACACTCTCCGTTGTTTACATTCTTGGAATTGTCCACACTTGGCAGCTGCTTCCCCACAGCTGCACTTCAAGGACATATTTACCTCCTTGTTTATTTTGCTCAGCTAAGTGAAGGCTGGATTGTGCATATCTCAGTGTCTTGACTATTAAGAATCCTTCAACATATGTGCAGGGAGTGTGGCTGGAGAAAAATACAATTGATTTTGATTCATTATTGCTTTGGATTTTTATTTTAGTTAATGTCAGGAGCACTTAAAATTTTAGGAAGATATTCTTTCAATATGCATTTAAAGCAAAAGAAATAAACTAAAATTATTTCAGTGGACCTATAATGTGAAAAAAAAAAAACCCAAACATTTTGTGACAACATCAAAAGAGATGACGCAGTAGAAAAACAAGGCTATGTGTGATTTTTACATGTGTCAGTACTGGCACAGATGCAAGGTTGAGTCCTAAAGAAAGCTTCTGGCAAGTTGTCCCAGCATGGCAGTAACAGAGATGAAAAAGACACTGAGGCAGGTGTGGGGAAAGTAAGTTTCCACTGACCAAAAAAGAAATAGTCTGTATTTCCAGTTTAAATCCTGGAAATGGGAGTCACCTTTCCCATGTTAAAGATGACTGATTGGTCAAAGGCAATGAGGACAGTGCTACTCAATTCACTGTGATTTTTCTAGGACTATATCCCTCATTAACTATTTTGACGAATGAGGGAGAAGTGTATTATCACAAGACTGAGGGTGAAACAGAATGGCTACAACTGCAAACAGTAGCATCATTTCTCTTACTGAGAAGAAAAGGGAGCTGTGGAAATTGCCAGGGAAAAAAAAATGAGTCAGAAGTATTTTTTAACTTGGCATGAACTGCTGTGTGCAATAAGATAAGAACCCATGAAGAGTAAGGAGGTAAGACACATAAAGGGGGGCAAACAGCAAGTGACCAAAGAGATGGAAGTCAGTGGGACTTCCCTGCAGCCATGCAGAACTAAACCAAGGAGAGAATTGATACCCAAAGGAAGTAAGGGCAAGGAGCAGTATGCTAACATCTACACGGGCAACAGCAAGCTAGAGGCCACAAGAAAGCTAAGTGGGAGAAGCCAAGTTGCATCCTTGTATCTGCACTCTCAAGTGACAGTGGCTGAAGAGCAAGGACACAAGTACAGCCTAGAAACAGCACTGAGGATCAGTGCTGGAAAGTTTGGGTCTGGACAGCCATCACATGAGCACAGCAGGACAGGAGGCTGAGCAGGCCAACAGGGCATAGAATCCCCGAAGACAATGGGATAATGTGTATGTCTTAAAAACCGATAGCTAGACAGCCATGGAGCCAACCACGGATTGTTTGCACTAACAGCCAAGGATTGCTGGTGCTAACACGCCGTGAGAAAGAACAAGATGTGGCCGGAGACAGAGGCCATGCACAGGCAGGGCAGCACTTTTCCAGGACAAACACCCTTGTTGTAGTTCCTAGAGATAAGCACAACACAACATCACACAAGAACAGTGATGAAGGCAAGATGGGGGCACGGGCTGTAGGAGGAGACCAAGACCACTCAACCCCCGCCAAACCCTCTGACCCATTTCCAAAAAGATCTGAAAGGACATCCTGCGCATGATAATTAATTTGCATAGAAAGCGAGAAACTTGTCCCCGAAAAGGCGCTGGCCACCGCAAGCTGCCCCAGCCCCAAACGCCTCACGACAGCAGCGCCGCCGCGCCCTCAGGGGCGGGGCCATCACCGGAGCCCCGGCCCTGAGCGCGGCCGGGGCGCATGCGCGGTGCGCGCGGCGCGGGCACGG